>WURV02195480.1:0-12049 GCA_011762755.2 Epimenia babai | reverse complement strand
ACATTTCATTGTAAACCGCATCTGAGAGCCTTTCTTGGCTGATACTTGCGGTCTATAAATGTTGTACTTTACCTTTAATACCATTTTGGATGTATGACGAAAAATATATAAAAATATATTATTGTGGAGAATGAAGTAGGAATATGAATGGCATACCCGGATCAGGAAAATGTAGCTGGAGTGAGGATTTATTCCATCTTCCTTATGCCACGTTATGTTTTGGATATACAATATGTATAGTGTCAATAGCCTGGCATAACAAGCAATTATCACAAAATATTACACTCTACGTTCAGTATTACATAATAAACACCACTGTTACCCTATCATAAAATATATGTAAATGACTTTGTCCATTACCTGCTAACATCATTTTGTATTCCCTAGTGCTTTGGTAACTAACCTTTATAATATAAAATACGCAAATGGGTAAACTGCTTTACTTACATAAGACGCGGTTTAAAAATAATTCTTTTCCCGCCAGAAAGCGTCAGGAGCAACTTGAAACTCGTTTTGACCTTGAAATCGGTAACTCGCACAATTCTCTCTCGTTTCATTGCTTCAAGAATCACGTCTATGTTGTCTCTGCGAGAATACAGTGCGCCCGCCTTGATTTTCAAGTCCACACTCTTCCAAAGCAATGTCGCTTTCGTAATGTTAACGCTCATTTTTGTGACGTTTAAGAATACTGAAGAACGGGTGGTGCTCCTGACTTTTATAAAGCCGAGCTCATTACGCGATGCCACAAAAAAGTGGAAATAAAAGTACAATGTGGGGATGCTGATAAAAGCGACAAATATCACAGCGCCGTAGCGTAAAACACCGATCATGGTGGTATGGACTTATGAAATGTATAGTCTACGTTATATGTATATATACATCATTAAAATGATATGGCTGACTGAAGACGCATTATAAAAGCTTTTGAGGCCATCCAGAGTTTCTTCGCTACATAAACTACGCCGGATTTGGTAAAAACCAGTTAGTCGTTACATTTTTTAATATGCAATATGCAATTGGTATATTAAGTCGCCGCAGGTCCTTAATGGTGTCCTCTGTTAAGGTCGAAAGCCTTCGGCTGGTTCGAGGTGATAATAATGTATGAAGATTGGCTAAGTTCGATTTTTGTCAACTTTTCAGACAGTTGATGGGTGTTGATCCGTAAAGTAGGATAGATGCATGTAAGTACGTATGTCAATATGTATTAAAAAACGAGTCTCATCGAGTAAGTCTTTTAATAATCGACGAATCATTATATAAACCAGTTACTAGTAAACCACAATAGCTACTCCCATTATCACCTTAATATAGAAAATCTGCCATCCAATTTATAATTCACCTTGATAAACGGCCTTTAAATATCAGTGTGTTCTCGAAAACGGTGCACAGGAGTAGGTGTGCGTCTGTTGCTGAGTTTGTAGAGCACAAGACGGACTATCTGGAGGTGGTGGGATCATGCCCTACAGGTGTTACAGAGAATCACAATGGCCGTACCCATTAATGTTAAGGTTAAATAGATCTACACATTGCCCATATATATATATATATGTGTGTGTGTGTGTGTTTGTGTGTGCGTGTGCGTGTGCGTGGGTGCGTGCGCGCGTGCGCGCGTGTGTGTATGTATGGGTTCGGATGTACAAAAGAAGAAATAGGTGTGTCCCTTGAGACTGTGACGAAAAACATATATTAACGATACGATAACATTTTTCATTACACATTTGTTTTCATCATGATATCACTATATCAGTAGGGGATAAAATACGACTATTTGACAATTACCCTGTGTACAGGCTATAACAGGAAGGATCGTTTGGTTACTATTATTGTTGAAATATCTAATTATTGTTTTTATCACGTGTCTGTATTTCTTCCAACCTTTCCCATTTCTTTTCCTAACTTTCGTTTTTTGATGGAGCGAAGTGTGTCAATGTTGTTTGCAATTTATATATTTTCCGTACCCTATATCTATTCTTTAATACTTCGCTATAAATTATACCTCGACACATTTAGACAGGTAGTGTTAATAAATAAACACGGTCTGATGGCCACATGTGTACAAAACTATTTAACTATAATACAATATTTAATAATATAAATACACATAAGATGTAAAATAGTATCATACGTAGATTATCTAACGAGTATAATACGGGGGATAATGACTATAAAACATAATTTTTATTTAATATGTGGAGATAACTCGTAAAGAGGTGGAAACATTATAGACAACATGTTGAGATAGTTAAATAGAGACTGTTCCAGAAAATTTGTTGAGATAATTGTTATTAGACGTTTTTAGACAATGTGTTGAAATGTTCGTTACTTTTTTGTTTGAATTCGGCATCTGCTGTCTTATATATCATTTATTTAGTATGGCAGAGTTTCTATCCTAAGCAAGTGCCCTCTTCACCATCAGATACGAACTCCGTTTCTATATATCGTCGATCTAAGCGGGCGGGTGTTACGGGGACGCATCCAGATGGCCGAAAAGACGTCGTTTTCAAAGCGGGACTGTACGCCGACGTGGCCACAACCACCGGTGGTGTGTATCTTGGTAGGCTTTGTCGCCGACTGTTGGACTTCTGATGGCGTCTAATCTTGGCGAATTACTAATAAACGAATTGCGCTATATTTGTCTTTGGATTATTTGAAAATCTGCGCTCGTCTGTCTGTTGGCAAAGAATTACAGGACCAATTACGCTGTTTTACTGTCTCCGGAATATTCCTTTTGATCTGTACTCTTCCCCAATGCTATATACTATTGATTCGCTGCCCACATACCTATACATCACTAACAATAACCAGATTTGCGGGAAAATTTTTATTCCTTGCGATTTCCTGCAATGTATAGCGCATATGTCAACTCCGTCACGGTCTACCAAGACTATTTGCATGGTATTATACAATACAATTTTTATTTAAAAAATATGCGTAGTAATATACGTCGTGTGTATCTAATTACCTTCCGACGTTATAATGCCTTGCAATACGCTGGTTATGCACGTCCAACTGGTTATATTGATACTTCCGTCGTTATTTGTATAGCGTGTCCGAGTTATATGTCAACTCCGTCACAATGCTTCTGCCAATCGACCGAATAACACCATAACATCGGCGTAAACGGTTGATTAAACGCATGCATGCACTATTATCGCATCAACCCTTCCTTATAGCAAAAATTCATGTTGTCCAGACACAATGTTTTTCACCATTGTTCTTGTCAGATGATGCAAAGAATTTTTTAGGTATCTTATTCCATCGTAGTCAATAGCTATCAAGTGTGTGGGGAAAATTATCCATTTAAAAACGCGTTTATCCCGAAAAGGCTCGATAAAAAATTGTCCTACGATTTACAGTCAAAATGTTTTGACACATTCATGAAATTGACATCTTATATTATCCGGACACATTGATTAGTAGAATAGTATAATTAGTAAATCAAATTGACAGCGTTTTTTGCCTGATTTTACGGTATAAAAATGTTGTAGATCCTCACTTTTCACCTTCTTTATTGTTGTGGACATGAATAGTTCACATTAGCCTAATTCTTTCAAGTAAAAGCCACGTACGCATACTCGTTCGTATAACGTATAATTTTAGTATAATGTTAATTATACAGCGCGCCGAGACTACATGGTACGTCGGGTCGAAGATAAATTATTGATAGAAATTTAATATAATGCATTGAGCAGTGTGATCAAAAAATCTTTTGCATATTAATAATTCAGCGTATTTATGGGGCATAGGTGAGCAGGAGGTTAATCACGCAGGTATAGGCCTATCACCTTCTCGCATATCAATAATGCATAATCAAATAGGATATCAAAATTAATCTCTGACGACAATCAAGTCCTGTATCGTTTTGACCTAGAAAATGCAGAATATATTTTGAATATTAAATCTAAAATTTTATTACAGATCTCGTTCCTGGGAAATTCTGAATATACACGCACAACATGATCGTAAAAGAAAGCAACATTTTTTAGCGAGAGTGGGCATGTACACGCACACACACGCACGCACGCACACACACACACATACACCTATATATATATGCGCGCGCGCGCGCGTGTGTGTAGATGTTATTGACCACACCCTGTAATTGAATCATCGTCTAGAGCCTGCACTCTACGCCTTTAGTACTCTCTAACAAAGCTAAAGCTTTCACGCAGCGATTTGGACATGTACACCAACTTGTTTAAACGTACTTTGACGTTGCCTTCACACTGTCAAACTTGTCAGAAACAAAATTAATTGTCCAAATTATCTAATACAGTGAAACCTGTATTAAGCGACCGTCCGCGGGACCGGCGTAAAACGGTCGCTTAAGACAGGTGGTCACTTAATACAGTGGGTGTACTTATATACCGAAAACCAGCGGGACCGCCGAAAGGCGGTCGTTTAAGACGAGTGGTCGCTGTATACGAGTGGTCGTTAGAGCAGGTTTCACTGTACTTGGAACCTAAAAAAGTGTTACCAGCATGCGTCGACGTATTTTTGTAGGTCTGGCGATCCCAAAACATGCCCGGATTCAGTAAATAAGCCAATATCATCAATATCGGGAGTCTGTGTTATAACTGGAAAGGCTTACAGACAAGTGACGACGGTAGTTGATAGCTATGCTACTCTCTATAATCATAGAGTATTTTATATAACTCGAGTAACAACCACTTTGAAGTTTAAATTCCTAATTATACCAAAAATACAAGGGTAGCACCTTTTGAGACTTATGAATCTTGTTTATGAATCTTTTGAGACTCATTCATAAACGAGCTATATGGAATATGCTTCGTCGGTCTTACGGAATGCAATTGATCAACATATGAAAAGCTACACACTAGATTACTGAACTACCATGTTTAGCCCATGAAAATGAATAGTAGAAAATATGCACTAGATATGTAATGATAAGGTGATTGGTTGAAAAAGCAAAGTAGTGGTGGACGTGAATATTCATATGCTTTCTTCTTCTATGCATGATAAAATAGCGAATAGGGACAAAAAAGGTGGGCAACGTGTTAAGCAACATATATCAAGCAGAGCAATGGTAGCAGACGGCTTCCCATAGAAATACGTATTTGTATCAAGATAAATTAAAATTAATTTGGGCCTTATACACAACTGTTAATGTTATGGAATAGTTATCTGATACGCGATATTACAGTAAAATAACACTTGGACATTGTAGTTTGTGGAGAACGCGATCAGAGTGCTCGCAAGCATGGGCTATAAAAGTGTATGATAAAAGTAGAGATCCTATAAATACATATACGTAGTTATAGGATCTCTAGATAAAACTAAAAGTGTTTGCCGTCTTGACCCCGATTACTTCCGGCAAGGTCGTTCTTTTACCAACGTGCGATATCCGCGTTCAACGCGGTATATAGGTATGTTATTTTTCTAAGCCATTATCTGTTATAGAAGTATATAAATTGCAGGCAGAGTGTTATAACTGATATATACTTAATGCTTTACTGCACAATTGAAGGTGTATAATACAATCGGTGGAAATCTAGAAGATTATAATAGCATATTTATTTTAGTTATTTTTATTCGTGGTATTTTTGCCCGTACCCTTTTCCTTGGTCGATTATCAAAAGACGGCGGTAACACGTCGATTTGTTACATAACCGCCTTTTAATATGGAAAATATGTTAATATGGAATCCCGAATGAATTAATTTTTATAATCATGTTTTAACGGGTAAAAAGGTTTTAATGGATCATTTGTGCGGATAGTCTAACACCGACCCTCTTGCAACAGCTTAATAATAATTGAAACTCCACTATAAAATGATTTCTTTATGCTATTGTTAGCGATAATGATTTTAATTCTACAGATATTGCTGGCACCCTATTAGCCACTTTGTAGAATTATATGGAATAGAAATTGATTAATTTCTTGCTAAGTTCTCGTAGAGCTGCTTTTGCTTTGTGTAATGATCATATATATGTCAGCATCAACATATCCAATATCAAATCAAACTTTACAGCATAGCTACTAGTGTTTTGGGCCCTGTATGGCCTTTTGTTTTAATATCCTAATGAGCCTTTTGAGGTCCATTTGGCTTATTATTTTAATATCCAAGTGTAAGAGACATTCATTCTTTGGTTTAATTCTACCTTTGTTAGTCTTTGTTTATTCTGCGAATGTTGTTTTTCTCAACTTATTTATAATCACGCATATTATCTGCTCCTTCGTTTTTTGCTTTTCTTGTTTACCTTCCTCCCCCAATAGTCACGTGAGTGTCTCGAGGCCTCTTTGTCCCCTTTGGTTGTCCGCTAGGACGACTCCTTTTAGTACATTTGCTTACTCTGTGGACATTATGTTTTTTCGAGCAATCGAGCCCCTCTGGACATTAAGACTTGTGTTTCGTGGTATTTATTCGACCTGAGAATAGCTAAAATCACCTAAAAATTACAGATTGAAGATGCCGCGGCTACAGTTAAATTGCAGTAAGGTGTACACGACACCTCGACACCCGTTCGAGAAGGAGCGGTTGGACCAAGAATTGAAGATAATCGGCGAATATGGCTTGCGTAATAAACGTGAAGTGTGGCGTGTAAAGTACACATTGGCCAAGATACGAGCTGCAGCCAGGGATCTGTTGACTCTTGAGGAGAAGGATCCTCGACGGTTGTTTGAGGGTACTTACTACAGTGTTATTTGTGTTATTTGTTCACACTATATGAGTCTGTTGGCAACTTTGATAACTATGAACTACAATTTTTTGTGTGACGTTAATGTTTATTGAATGCTGATTCACCTGTTGTGCCAGTGGTGTAGCTTTTAGAAGCGCTGCCTTTTATGCTAGAGGTTGCGAGCTTGAACCAGCATAAACCAGGGATTTTTTCCCGCGCCTTCCACGATAGGAAATAAGCAAGATTTTCGTGCTTGAATAGTGTAAAAGATTTGTCGTGGAATGGTTTATTATAAAAATATATTAGGGATGTAACAGGGCAATGTTGTACGTTCAACTGACATTTAATTATAAAGTAGCACCAAAACCTCACCTTTACCTTTTATGTAATCCAGTGGTGGTTCCCAATTGTTGCTCTTGTTTGAGCCCTGACTGAATTTTCCCTGGTCTTGTTTGTTTAGTGCAACTTTGGTTTCATGTCTACCATTCCGGCTGTCGTATGAGTGGCACTTTTTAAAATTGAAAACTGAAATTTGATTTAAACTGCACTAACAGCATTGCTGCCTAATACAATTTATAGTGATAAAAATACACTATTGAAAACATTGAGTTGTTACATGCATAACTACGGCGACGGGTTTATGTGGTTGTAGGTAATGCATTACCACGGTGACGTGTGTATGTGGTTGTAGGTAATGGGTTACTACGGCGACGGGTGTATGTGGTTGTAGGTAATGCGTTACTACGGCGACTGGTGCGCATCGGTGTGCTGGAGGAGAGCAAGATGAAACTGGATTATGTGCTGGGTCTGCGTGTTGAAGACTTTTTGGAGCGTAGACTTCAAACTCAGGTGTTCAAGCTTGGTCTGGCCAAGAGCATCCATCAGGCCCGTGTCTTTATTCGCCAGAGACACATCAGGTGCCCTGTCCAATGAAATATTTACAGTTTGGCGCCATTAGTCCGATGCTTGCTACCTCGAATTTGTCGCTACCCCGACCTCTTCGTAAACAACTTCTCTCCATCACCATTGGTGATCATTACTCCACATATCCGTGATTGATGCGAGGTGCCCAGTAACGGACAAAGCAGGTGATGACAGTTCACATCCTGCTGTCATCACCGCTAACTACACTCAAACAATGATGGGACGGCTTGAGTTCATTTTTTTTAACGTCGCCCTGAAAAGTACTCCATTGAGTTTATTATTGTCATGAAGCGCCAAACACATTTCATATGCAATTTACACATCACAACAGCGTACGATTGCAGGCTTGTTTTCTGATAACTAGTCCATAATCCAGCCCATGGCTCTGGATAGTAATTTTTATATGTTATATATATATTCTACCAAAATCATACCTCTCCATGTTTGTTAGTGCAGCTGGATTCGATGGAAGCAAAGTCATTCGAACTAATTGCGCTAGACTGTAGTTAATCACAGTGTACTTTTTCCTTAATACTTTAATCAACTTGGTCATGAGTTTATCATTTGTATACGACTCCAAAGTGTGTATGTTGTGGTTAGTTGTGACTATTGTATACATATATATATATATATATATATTACCACTGTTACTTGTCACGTTCATATTTTATTTGATTTATGATTCACTTTTTCAGCTCTGACGAATGAATTCATTGATTGACTGCATTTTCAGATAGGCCACTTGGGTTTGGTGCCTAAACAGCTCCAGATTCTGCACAGATCAATTAGTCAGGCAGTAATGGACTGTTTAGCTCCACCAACTCAATGTCTATCAATCATTCTTGCAATGAGCGATTTGTCATGGTGGTACGTTTCTTAAAGCTCATCTTGGCGGCCTAAAATATAACAGCGGTGGTTTTCTGTGCCATTCTATACTTTAAAGATACGGCGTTTATTGTCTAGGGACTTGACTTCTCTGTGTGAGCATTTTTCATGTAGCTTTGATTCATTACGAACGTATGAAATCTGCCTATAACCATTTTGATGTTACTGTAGAAAGACATGGTGGCAGGTTAGTCCATTCTTGTCTAACATCATTATCGTTTTGTGGATTACCTTTTCATGTTGAAATTGTTCTGTTGTCGAACATTATTTCCCCTTATTTATTCACAACGATGTGCCCGCTTGTACTTGGGTCTTGTTGTGATTTACATGTGATTGTGATTCACTTGTACCAGTTTGATACGTTTTGCAATCACTCTTTTGAAGTGTATGAATGATTCCTCTTAAGTCGTTTAACACCTTAGGTAAATGAAAATGGTTAACTTACCTGGATATAATGTTGTGCTCTCATGAGAGAAAAGCTATGTGTGCATGCCTCACGTTACCATTTTAGACAGTTAAATTGTTGTACGTAATAGCAGACCTCTGTGTATAATCTACCATTATAGAGACCCTCTATTAATTACTATTAACATGATTATCCTGATATTAGATCCGAGATGTTAGAGCGAATATTTAGATTTTAAAATGCAAGTCGATATTTCTAATTTTTTCACAGTCTCATCTTTTTTGTTGTTAAAGGGTCCGTAAGCAGTTGGTGAACATCCCATCATTCATAGTGCGCCTGGATTCACAGAAACACATAGACTTTGCTGCCACATCACCTCTCGGTGGTGGTCGCCCAGGTTTGTGAACTATTCATTTAAATTTTTAATTCGGTTCTGAGGAAAGAATCTCAAGTGTGGTGTAGTGGCAGGATAGTTTTGATCCCCCAGTCCTTTGTGCCATCGTGCAGTTGGATATTGAACAATTGACTCCGGAAATAAAGAACTTAAATAACTCATTGAAGCATGACATAACCTTTTTTTATTAGGAATCAGTGGATAGCTGTTTCCAGTCATGAAACAGTTTTGCCCGTGTGTAACACCTCGCAGAGTACCCTGAAGTTGCCAAGACTAAATTCTGGCAGAATATCTGGAACGACTAATACTAGTGCACTAAAGGATCTTCATCCCATGCTTATAAACTACCATATGACCATGACCTACCCTGGTCTGAGTGGGGAACAGCAAACCTTAAAAGTTCTGGACCCTGTAGCCACTCCTGCAGCTGGGGTGAAATGGGTGTATCAGTCATTTGATTGACACAAATATGGATCTGCACCGTGCAGTTTGAAGTGGTTTATTCAGTATGACCTGCAATGGAATTCCTGAACGACAATGACATGTCAATACAAATGGTTGAAAATATTGGACACGTGGTGGAAATAGCTTTTCCCAAGATACCAGCTTCTTAGACTTTTATTTCAACTTGCACCTATTTCCATTGGAGCAGTATGGTTGCTACCAATCTTACACATTGGACTCTAGGTCATCACTTAATATGGTTGGTAAGAAATATATTACTGAAAACAAGTCATTGCAAAAACATCAAGGCACAACAATCATCACCATTTAAAATTATCCAATAAATTACTGGCAGCACCAGCGATGCATTGTTAGAAATTTTTTATGGAGGTGTTTGCAAAATTGAATCTGCACACATCTAGGATTTTTCGTGCTTTTCTCATTGCATTAAATAAGGTAGAATGAGAGATTGATGTTTGCGTTATTGAGAAAGACTTGTGTTGATGTAGACTGTCAACTTTATATGTGTATAATGAGACAGTGGGTACTGGAAGTGCGACTGACATTAACTACCATTAATTGGCGAGCACCAGATCTCGTCTATTCCGTTACTGATTGTGGCGATGCTTGGGCTGTATCAATCTGTTGCCGATGATTCTCAGGAGTTAAGGTCGGTTATGATTTTGGTGGCGACCTCTCACTTGTTTTATTGTAGTTTTATAATCAACGCTAAGTTACTATATTGTTGGGTGTCGTGTTTCTAGGTCGCGTCAAGCGAAAGAACATGAGAAAGAAAGGAGAGGGCGCTGCTGATGATGAAGATGAAGACTAAAACAAGATGTTCCTGCTGTGCTCGCGTCCACCGTCATGTGTTTATGTCGGATGTTATTTTCTGACACAATTCATAATAAAATGTCGACACAGTAACTAAGATTTGCCTGCAGTGTCTTCATGTATGATTCTATATTTTACAAAAATTAATGTAATATTTTAAGGCTCTAGTCTTTGGTAATGGTAAAGTCTTGGTATGCAATATTTTTTTGTGTTTCTTAAAAACTCAGATTGATATCGGGGCCAGATCTGACTGGAATATTGTCAAATGATGAGGTAGTTCTAGTTAGTCATTTATTCTATAAATATACCTCCATCAGTTTCATGCGAGTTTCATTCCAACTCTAGCATCGGGTCTGTTACATGAAAGCGTTTTTCCACCTCGCTATGTACAGAGCCAAGTCACGGTTGATACCATTGCCTCTGAGATGACCTTGAACCATCTCATTTCTTCCTAGAAAGCCCTTGCCCTAGGGTGGCTCCTCTCCACAGCGAGCTCTCTACCGTTCCTTACCCAATTAGCCCCGTCCATTCTTTCTCCGTGGCCAAACTACCTTGGACTTTTCCGTACACAATCACCCAGAGATGTAAAACATGGATGCTATAATTCACTTAGGTCCTATCTTTCACAGACACAATTTAATGTCATTAGGTTATAATGTATATCCTTCACCCTCACTGCCATACAGGATCGTACTTATAACGCACGACAAAAACACTTTCTTTGAACGAAGTGGTAACTGCTTATATGTAGAAGCTTTATGAATTTCTTCCATTTAATTATTCTAGCCAGAACACTCCCAAATATGCATAATTAAAGTATCTAGTAACGCAGAATCCGGCTAGATAATGACCATCTTACCATCAGACTAGTATCGAGTGTGTCCATGAGCATTGATCATGGCTTCCCGGTGTTGTCCAGTCGATCGTTTGAGGGTCTGTAGAGTTCCTTGTGAAGTGGTAGTCTATTCTTCCTGGAGAGCCTGTAACAGTGGCAATGCTTTTGGGGGGAGGGTGTGGTTCCCGTCGACGAACAAACCCACAAATATTCGATGGTATTCAGGTCTGGTGATATCGGAGGCCAGGGTAGGATATCTACTTCGTTTCGAGCAAGGAACTGTAGTGATACAGGCGCAGTACGGACATGCATTGTCACCCTAACCGATGACGTTCATTCGCCCATTCATGAATGGTAGTAAATGTGGTTAAAGGATTAAGTCAATATCTCTGAGCTGTTAAATTACAATCTATGTGTACCAGACTCGTCCATGATCATATACCGAATTAAAGTAGCACGTCAACGACTTTCAACAGTTTGGGAAGATATCTCACGTAGTGCTCGTACTGGCGATGTAGATGTATCAGTTATAAAGTTATCCCGTAAATGACAGATTCAAATAGATGTTTTCGGCTGCCTCAGTAACAGGCAGTCTGCTATTCGTGGGGCGGTCTTCTGTTCGCCAATGTTCACTATATCGTTCCCAAAGACCTACAGTAATTTGATTTATAGATTTTTATGTGACT
>WURV02195469.1:0-12050 GCA_011762755.2 Epimenia babai | reverse complement strand
TAATGTGAGGAACTCGTAGTAGTTCAGGGGTAGCTGCACAAAGAAATAATCCATGAAAGAAACCAGTTGCTATCAAAAGTTAGTGTGACATCAAGTCTCCCATTTAAGTGACGGTTTAAAGTTATTTGGAAGGCAGCTCTTGAGCTATGCACAGAGTCCCTCACTAATTTACTTTCCCGGTGTGTATTAATTCGGGCTGTTACATTATAAGTTTCACTGGTACTGTCTATATTCGCTTGAATTCCCCCCTCCCGGTCAACTAGTTACAGGTATAGTCTATCTTGCATCGCTTTTGAGAATTTTATGCACTAACAATAAGTATGTATGCCGCATTGGCTATATAATACAATACTTCAAAAAATAAGTGAGTGTACGGTGCTTATTTTTTGACTAGGCCGTCGGTCTGGGGTGTTGTTTATCATACCCTAAGTCGTTTTGTGACAAAACGTTATTGTGCAATATGTAATTTTTTTCTGCATCATTGCTCACGAATACTTGAGTGTTGATAAATTTTGTGTACATCTATCATCTATAGATTATCTACCATATAAAGCTGTATACATAACATACATCTGTGATTAGCCGACTGTAAAGTAGAATTTCGAAATAGAGATTTTAGCATATTCTCATGTACACTCATCAAATCCTCATCTTTGCAGGACTGTTTATGCTTCTCGTGTGATTTATATTCCTCAGAATGGTTTGATTGCACTTTCGTTCATATCTTATCTAAGGTCGCCGTTACGATTTAACATTTCCTTTAAGATATAACATAAATTTGCGGTCAAGATTTAACATTTCCGTTAAGATTTAACATTTCCGTTCAGATTTGACATTTCCGTTCAGATTTAACATTTCCGTTCAGATTTGACATTTCTGTTCAGATTTCACATTTCCGTTCAGATTTAACATTCCCGTTGAGACTTAACATTTCCGTTCAGATTTAACATTTCCGTTCAGATTTGACATTTCCGTTCAGATTTAACATTTCCGTTCAGATTTGACATTTCCGTTCAGATTTAACATTTCCGTTCGGATTTAACATTTCCGTTCGGATTTAACATTTCCGTTCAGATTTGACATTTCCGTTCAGATTTGACATTTCCGTTCAGATTTAACATTTCCGTTTGGATTTAACATTTCCGTTCAGATTTAACATTTCCGTTCAGATTTGACATTTCCGTTCAGATTTAACATTTCCGTTAAGATTTAACATTTCCGTTAAGATTTAACATTTTCTTTAAGATTCAACATTTCCGTTATTAATCAACGTCAATCTATTGTAATTTTATGTTCATTCGCGTATCATAGCGCATATACTTTAATTGATGCATGCAAAAATGTTGACTTGTAGGCTATTAAACATGTATGGTTTCTTGGTTGAAAGTATCGATACTGCTCTTGCGATTTAAATGTTAAAATTAATGTCAATAGAACTTTTTGATGTTTAATTAATTTTTATAGACGGAATTAATGAAACATGCATGAAACTTACGCATGGTACAATTGGAAAAACATTATCGCTGTGATTTTTTATATGTTTGTAGCCTAATACTTACCCTAATTCGGGTCATTATCGTACAAAATGTATGGTGCCTTTCCATATCGATGTTTTAATAGTTCAGTTGTAAATGAATTTGATATTGAGTATTTCTATGTTTTGAACTTGAACTGCAGCAAGTAGCCTCTTCCACGTCTAAATAACCGATTCCTTTCAATCGATTTCTGGTGAATTTTGAGATTTCGTTGTATCTTACCTTATGCAAAGAGATGCTATCCATCCAAAATTTAGTTGAACGGTAATATTTATGTTTAATTGTTATTATGATTGCAAATGTAATTATCAAAAGTAGGAACATTCCCTAGGTTCATTCAGATTTATTTCACAATTATTTTGATAAAATGTATTCATTGATACAAAAAATTTATTTCTGGGATAGAAATACAGATAGATGGACGCTTATAGTGTGTATGAAACTTAGCTAATTGCAACCTAAAATTATTTTCTATCTTATCGTGATTTCCTGCCGAAATACCAAGGCTGTGAATATCCATAATGGCCACACCCCGTCACACGTGCGCCAATGTTAGTCTATTCAGGAGCTACGCACTTATTGGTTGCCGTCTATATAGTATTACGTATCTAACTAGCCCCGCTAATGGGGTTTTTTTTGCGAGAGATTCGTGATGAGAAATACGGAATTCTAAAAAGTATAAATAAAAAAGTGTATCCAAGTATATGAGACATGCGTTTCCTTTGTATATGGAACCGTAACTTTAAATATACGTAGCCAATTTTCGTTTGTAAAATAACGAAGAAACATTTAACTTCGGGCACAGTAGAACTTGCTCAAGGTCGAATTCAGGCACGACCAGAGTAGAATTCGTAATCGCTGTAGCCCTATGCTCGTTTGTAATCTCAGGTACACGTTCTTTTCTTGCATGGTGATTGTTGAATTCCTCTGACTTGTTATTTTTTCATGGGGTAACATATTTTGGTAGGCCGAACAAAAATTGCAAGCATTTTTTTTGGTTTGTTGAATGACATAGTAAACTTATGACTAAATATGTCTCTATAGTACTTTTCACAGACCTTGTTTATATCAGTACACTGTTCCAGATATAAGCGATGCATTTCCCTTATGTTTACTGTGAAATCCAAAAATTTCTTAGATGTAATGCTTCGAGCATAATGTGATTCTATGCATAGAAAGCTGCGTATGTGATTTACAACACTATCTTCCACATGCTGATCCTTTGTTTTTCCCGGAGGTTGGCAACCACGTGAGTCGGACAGGGCATGTCCTGTATTGGATGGCTTATTCACCGTGTGGACGACTGTTTTTTCTCTCAAATTCCAAGAGTAGTAAGGAATACGTCCTGGCATACTTGATATTTTCATCATCGCTAGTCATGAAACGATACATGACGTCGGTACTCGGTGTTAAATCCGCCACACTAAATAATATGGTCTACGGCGAACTTGGAATATATCCGATCTTTGTGGAGTGGAGTCACGAGTTCGCGCCATTACATTTTGGGTTAAATTATTTTCTTCAGAGTCGCCAAGTTTTGCAAAATTATATATGGTGCCAATGTAGCCCTCATACAGAGGAAGCCCAACATCAGATCATGGACAAACTCACTTCGTCTTACTGCGTGTGAGGGCGATTTTGGCTATGTCTGAGAAGCGCAACAAATTTATTCGGGGTTTGTAGCGGAGGCCAGGAGTGGCAGAGCGCTTTATGAAAATTGCATAAATGTTTATTTCATAAGAATGTTAAAGATTCGCATAATTTTGGAGAATATTTAGATCAGGTCCGTGTTGGAGCGAATCTGGGTGCCCTGACACGACTTAGACAGCCCTCGTACAAACTTTCTTTTGAAAGCGGTTGTTGTGAGCGACCGAAACGTGAACGGAGCAAGCTAGTCTGTGAGAAATGCCAGTCAGGTGGCATTTCATACGTTTCTTGTGTGTCCTTCATATTCAGTAAATAGACAAATATATATTAAACAAAATTATAGACAACGTCCCAATATGATGGAATTTATCGTCTTCGGCGGGCCCACAGGACCTCAAGTAGGTAACTTCCAAGTTGATTTTCAATTTCTCATTTTACGCCATAAAATAGCTCATTATGTGGATATTTCTATAACGTATTCTTAACCTTTGAATACTTTTTAGTACTAAAAATCTAAAATACTCGAATAAATAGGAAGATTTGACAGATTAAACGTCACGGGCAATGCGGTACCAGAATTAGGGCGCCATTACTCATCGAAAAGGCTACCGAATGATAGGGAGTCTCGCCAAATATCGCTCGTGCTTGCCGGAAGTGTTATTTTCACCTTCAGCTCACGAACGACAATCATAAACTTTAGGGATGATGATTCGCGGAGGGAAGGCGACAGTAAACGAAGACTCAGCGCGACAAGCCGAATATTCTTTAGACCCTCCATCTTTTACTGTTACTCGCGATAAGAAAAGACAACACTGTTGTGTGATTTTACACATTCAATTTTGCTGCAGCTAGTTGTCTTGCTGTTAAAATCTAATGATAGTAATACTGGCAAATAACCGCTTATGCTCTCGAAATAGTAAGCATCAATGTGTTGACCATCAGCAGATAACACTATAAGAAAATTCAATAACATTTTACATATTTAAGTCCACATTTTTCTTTGAGAGAAATGCACAGAAAAATGTGACTACAATGTGGTATAGAACAATGGTTTTTACACCAGACACATTTTATAACGCGTCGGATCTTGATAGCAATTGCTCCGGGATGGTAAAGCTGTTGCAATAGTTACCACGGTAGAGATATGACGATAATAAACTAGAACCTTTTAAAACGGCTATCCTTAATCATATAAAATGTTAGAGTCTTATTGCAGTTTCGAAATGGCGTTGTGAAAGAAGACATAGAAGACTATTATACGAATGAAGAGTGTCTAGACATGGTTGCTTTACTATTAAAGCTGATTACAATGGCGAGTAGAAAAGCAGATTATACATATTCAGCTCTTAATACAATCCCGAATTCACACTCCGCGAATGAATACGGCAAGAATACGGCTCTCAGCCGTTATGCATTTATCATTCGCCTTTCACACCTATATAACGTATCAAACCTCGTCAATTAGCAATAGATACCCGCAATCAATGGTTTATTGTGTTAGAATAATCATGTGGATATATAGGGAGATACACAATAGAAACCAGTTCGTTTGACCTCGAATCAACGAATTCCAGATTAGCGGCCAATTTGATATCATGGGCTTCGTGGCATCTAACCGCATCTAACGTTGCTAAATGACCTGAGGAGATGCCTTATGTATTTAGTGCATAGAAATAATCACGTGTAAGATAGCGAGTGAGTAACATCAACTGTTTTGACAAATAGATGACTGTTAAGTAAAAAATTACTCCAAAACCAAAGTTAAATCTCTATTGAGATAAGCATTTAATAACAGATATGTATTAACTGTACCGGGTTCGGAATCAGAAACAATATTGAACCACTCTGATTTTCAGTCCGATGTTTGAACTACGGTAACATTACTATTTAAACTCTTTCGCGTATCCGAGTATTTACGGTAAATCCTGCGCGCAGGGGGTGCAGATATGGACGGTAGTAACAAGACAAACCACCCCAAGTACAAAACCAGACTTTTTATCTATGATTTCTGAAGGTTCGATCTGCATTGTGTGAAAATTTCAACGTTGCAGACCTTGTGGATCTTGAGCGATTAGCGATAATTCAACTCAGTTTTCAATAATAATGACTAAAATATACACGGCGGTATGAGTTGAAACAAGTCGAGTACAAGTCCAAACTTTCTCATACGATTTATAGAGGTTTAGCCTGTGTGAAAGTTTAAACATTGCGGAGTATCTAGATATTTAACAATGATCAATAATTTTAGTGCGTTTTTCAATAAACAATGACTAAGATAATATACGGCTGCCTTAGGTGAACCACGCGGAGTACGAGGGTAGACTTTTTATATGCAATTTCGGAAGGTTTAATTTGTTTTATGTGAGAATTTCAACGTCGCCCAAGTTCTTGATCTCGTCCCTATCGAAAAAGTGGTCTTGCATCTTTATCAATTACATCAGAGGGTTACGTGCATTTAAATATTAGAGAAGTTTGGGTAGAAATAAATGCAATGTTTTTTACACAATTTAATGGCAAAATTAAGTTATCCCCATGTCAAGACGGAATTTGGAAACATGAAATTTTCGGCGTCTATTAATGACTAAAAATTTAGTTTTAATTTCAGTAAACTTCAGAGGTTAATGTCCATCCATCTTTTAATTTCTAGAATGCACGCACTAATTTGGTTAAGAAAACTATTTATCGACTCATCGTTAGAATTGCATTGACCGTATATCTGTATGTCGTCAGCATAAGTGTGGTACAGAAGATGATGTTACTCAATAATATCTCTGATTGCCCAACACACAGCGTAAATAATACAGGACCTAGAACGGATCCTTGAGGGACCTCGCATCGTTGATTGGCACCCTCAGACTGCGCAGTCTCGATATATATGACCTGAGAGTGTTCGGATAGATATGATCTTATCCACAAGAGAGCATCACCTCCGATGCCATACCGAAGACTTATACGATTTAGAAGTAATGGATGGTCGACAGTATCGAACGCTGCAGACAGATCAAGAAGAACAAGAACAGCAGCAGAATTTATCCCATCAACTGACATATCATCATGAACACGTAATAAAGCAGTCTCGGTACTATGGCCGGAATGATACGCAGACTGGCGATCGTTCAATAAATTTTTAGATTCAAGATAGTGACAGATTTGATCGGAAACTGCTTTTCGGTGATTTTGGATAGACGTAGAAGAGTACAGACTGGTCGATAGCTCGACGGCAGAGCAGTGCTGAGTGACAATGTCTTTAGCATTGGACGAATAACAGCTTTTTTCCATGTGTGGGGAACGTACAGAATGACAAAATAACAATGACAAATTGATCAATCGTTCAATAAAAGAAACTGTAGAAGCTGATGTTGTACGGAGAAGCCACTCGGGAATAGGGTCTGATGACGAAGACTTTCCTGATTTAAGATAACTAATCATATCATCTTTGGTCACATGTTGAAATGAACAAAGAGACCGAGATGGGATAGACAACTCAGTCCGGAACTCAACATTTGTAATAAAGGACCTGATTTGAATGACTTTATGTCGTAAATAAGAAAATACAAAGGTAACACCTTGTTGACTAACTATAGAGGGGTTAACACAAGCTTTCGTGTGTCAAGTATTCTTAATCAGGTGCAATCAAATTGTCTCTAAAAATCGATATAACACTGGTAAGCAAATAACAACATCTGTAGGAGGTAGGAACTTCTGGACCACCCGGTATATGTAATAGTTATTCTTTATTAAATATACTATCAACATGGTCTTAATGACAAAGTTATTCTAATCTACTAAATAAGCAGCAGAGCGGCTACTGTTTTGGAAAACCAAAGATCACCACAGTGAGAATTATCAATTAAAAAGTGCTTAAACTGAGGTAAGAAATGTGAAAAGTATATTCGTCATTTGTAATCCGCCCTTTATAGCCGTCGTTTGCGCAGCTTGGCAAGTTACAGTTTGCTAGAACCCCCTGGGAAAGGGGGGGGGGGGCGCTCGATAACAGGCGCCGGTAAGGCACTTGCAAACGAAACACATCCAGCCTGAATGCTCGAGTTTAACGACAAATAGCCTGGAATGCATTCCACAGACAGATATCATCTTGGCAATATTCAAGTGAGAGAAGCAACAAATGCTAAAATTAAGAGTGAATTCGAAGTTATAACCACGAATAAACTGCTTTCGAATACAATGTCAAAGTCAAATATTTCACTCAACACAATTTTTGAAACAGATTTGTCGAAGAAAATAATATATGTCCACAGAATCATGTAATATGGCGTCGACAAAAGTATATTTATGAGGATGTAATTACGTGTCGAAAGGAGGTGCACGAAGTCTAGGACTTATTGAATGCACCCCGTTGCTGCTAGATAAACATTACTAGTAAATTTGTATCCGTGATTGTAACTTACAGTGATGATAATAATTACAATAATATGATAGGATGAAAGGTGAATGAGGATGAAGAAATATATATAAAGCGAACAGTGAACACTTCAATTGAATAATCAGATATGCAACAGAATTGGAGTAGATCTGTGTAAATAATTATTTACTATATGTACAGAATATATATACAGTATTTACAATATGTACATGTACCCTATATACACAGTACTATTGGCTAACAAGATTTATTATGTCAAATTATTATACAACTTGCAATATTTTATAATTGAACTTCATACAGGTACTATGCCTCAAATAGCCCTGTGTATTAACCTTGCGTTCTTTAACCAGCAAGTATGACGGCACAGATCTTATCGTAATACCATACGATACAATATTTCAGAGTACTATATGAGTGAGGAATGTCGATCAGGATACGAGCAATCTTGCTTTGATCAAGCCATGGAGGAGCCGAACTTCTGCAAGTATGTATAGTAGGCTGGAATAATGTTCATAAATTCTTCCAATGATCTACCTTCTCTCGCTTGGCACCTTAGACACCATAGCGCGATATACGCATCAGTGACAAGCATGATAAAGTTCGAGATATTAACATAACGTTAATGATGGTAGCCTCTGTAATTAACTGGAGGGAAAGGCATAGAAAAACCCTTGCTTTGGGGAACCAGAATTCACGATCTTTATAGAACCTATCAGGAGCTTTTTCACCAGGGGCACGTTTTTTTCCTGTGCCTTTTTCTCAAGTTATAACTGTAGCCGTTAACAAAAGGTAAAATTCACACTCTCATTGACAGTACACATTCACTGATACACAAAGATTGCCAATTCAAGGAGTGCGAATACGTCGACCAGGGCAATATAAAACAGGAGGACGTATTTAACGAGGTTTACACAAACGAGTCATTGGAAACCTGAAACCACAAAACTATCTACCGGCGAACTGTGACCATAAGAAAATGGTGCAGTGACCATCATGCGGAATGGTGCGGTGACTATTAAAAATTCGCAATATGGACACTGGTCAAGCCTCACGCGACCTTTTCGACATCTTGCCTACGCGCTACAGGCTTCTTTGTACCACGTGATCTGCCATTGTCCTTTACTGGGATTTCCTCGGATATTCACTAAGAATATTGGATTAAATGATTTAACCACTATCCTCCATTTATCTATATAAAGGGCAACACCTTTTATATAGACTAACTGGTTTATTGATCACAAGCTTTCGCATAACCACCATGCTTCATCAGGTTCATCAGAAGCATAGTGCTTATGCGAAAGCTTGTGATCAATAAACCAGTTAGTCGATATAAAAGGTGTTGCCCTTTATCTATATAGTTTCTATTAACTAGACTAACACGGCTACCCACCCTTATACTCCATTTATCTATCAATGTATTTATCTATTCATTCATCTAGCCATCTATTTATCAAATTCATGCATCTATTATTTCAGCTTTGATATTAATTTATCTATTTTTTGTTTATTCTTAATTGTATTCGGCTATCTTGATAAATTTTCATATATTTCTTCATCCGTTTATTTTTCGCGTTGATGCTGTGGCGGCTCGAAGGAGAATGAACAGAGAGCATAATTGTCGGTTAGAATCTTACATGGGTTGTCCGAAAGCTCTCCGGGACATACGTCAAGAAATGATTGATCGCAGTCTCCACCCAAACTGCGAGCCCGACCGGAAATCTCCAGGTAAATGCGGATTCCATACAATGGTGACATCAATAATATATTCACCATATCAGCATGGATATACTTTGGGGGCTAAGCTTTTCGAAGCCAGATACTTGATAACACCACGGTGCCAAATTCTGTCCATTTTTGTCTGAAGCTGCAGTACGTACGAGGTAGGACTGCACAAATGATTAATAAATGTGAGTACACTGGAAACAACAGAGCACTTAGGCACCACAATGACTCACCTTGCTAAAAGAGACTTCCATCCATCTAGCCTAGGTCGTTCTTGGCGAGCCTTAACTTTTCTGCCTAGCCACGTATATTCATAGTTATACGAAGGGTAAATTATGTATCAACTTCGTAATAGGAATGTTTGCGTTTAAATAATTATTGTCTCAAAATATTTGCTGCAAACAATTCAAGGCGTGTTTATTTGAAGGTGGTTTCACGCAATAATTTGATAGTTTACCAGACACCTGAAGCCACGCAGTAAGTAGAGTAGAATGGAGCCTAATCTTTGACCAAACTCAGTGGATGGGTGTTACCCGGCAGTAACTTTACTTTCGTTGAACGTGGCTGCAAAATCACGCGATCTCTAGGAGTCTCTTTATTGGTCAAAATGAAATATGAAATGAAATATATTTGATTTAAAGTGCACTAATAGCATTGCTGTCTAACACACTTTACATCAATTAAAATACACTATTTGGGAACATTCATATTTAATGTCAGAAAATAACACACACATATTAATTAACGCTAAGACAGTAATGAGTAGTACATACACAGTACAATAAAAGTGAATTTCAGTACAAGATTTATATACTCAATATTTTAAGCGAGTCTGTCAGTCAATGCCTTTAATAAAGTAGTTTTAAACATCTGCTATTCCCCGTTTCGCATCAAGTGACACACTGATTACTAAGAACACTTTTATAAACTTAAATTTCCTTCGATCGGTTTATACGAAACTACAAAGGTAACATCTTGTTGACTAACTATAAAAGGATTAACGGAAGCTTTCGTATATCAAGTGTACTTCATCAGGTGCAACGATTGGGCAGAGGTGGCACACTGATTAAATAGTCGTGCTGTAGCTACAAAGATCACAGAGGAAATAATAAAGGACGTGATCAAAGCTGTGGCATAACATCGTACTTCTTACGAAAGCTTGTATATAGTTGGTCAACAAGGTGCTACCTTTATATTTTCGTATTCACGACATGGCTAACACGGCAACCTACACCTCTATTTTCGGTTTATACGTCTGTAAAAATAATTTGTATTAGTATCACCGAAATTTGGCGCAAAAGAGGCCTAGTTGAGTTGACATTGACTCTCGATTGATTATATCTAGCGATTTCTTAAGTTAGTTTATTTTGTTTAAGAGGCAAGAAGCAGGAACTGTCATTATAGAGATAGATTCTTATCACAGGACAAAATTGTGTTGAATCATCGAATAGTTACTTCCAGTAATCGACGACGATGAAAGTGAAAGTGATATAACGATATATTCGAGTTACTCCATCTGATGTTGTTCACAGGTACAAAGACAGGTGTCAGTCTGGCGTCGCTGTCTCTAACATCGTCTCTACTCCTCTACGCGCTGACATCGTAAATCCACGAGAAAGATTTTCTGGCATCCTAATCACGATAATGTCTAAGATAACCTATAATGTATATAATCGGAACAAATTGCCTCAAATATTTTTGTTTATCATTACAATAAATACATTTAGACTATAATACCACTGCTCCAAAATCTTATGACAACTGAGGATCTAATATATTCTATTGTCAATGATCAATGAATTGTCATTTAGTAGCTACTTATAATATAGCATTGACCAGCATTATGACGAGAGGACAATCGTGTTTGGGTTGAGGTTTGCAGGATAAACGTTGCGCACTAATTACTCTGTCGAAGCAAGGCATGCTGGGTAATTTGGGTAGGATAGCTCCTTCACAGGATAACTGGAATGCATCGCAAAAAGCAAGAAGCTACAAGAACAAAAGGACAAAATAAGAATAAATATTTTTAGCACAGATAAAATAATACGAAGTCCTCATAAGAGCACATGAGTATCCTTAGCATAGCTAAGATACAATATGAAGGTGCCTCGGAAGCATACGCTTCAATGCAGCCTGCTCGGATTGAACAAGATGCAGCAGAGACAATACTCTTGAGGATGAAGGATGCCCGGATGGAGGTCCCGGCATGTCTGATTCGCCGGCTTGGAATTGCGCGGACTATCCAGCAAAAAACACTCGAATTGTAATATGAAATGCCATCAACATATTGTATCAATTATTATTCACATTTTATACTACATTATTTTTTATAATAATTACTTTTTGCAGAAGTTTTACGTGCAGAATGAAAGTCAATGCATTTTTTTTAGATTTATTCCCCTTTAAATTGAGATTTATCCCCCTTACATAGAAACATTAAAATGTTCTATTGAAGCATGATACCAAACAAATAATAAATACTTTAATTTATTGTGATCAGCACATACTGTACATAGAAATAGAAACATAGCAGCAGTAACCGTACGGTGATTACCTATTGATATACAACCTGGAGATATTAAAATGAGGATAAATATCCACATTACAATAAATGTCATCACATAAATCTATTAAGGATATTTAATTCAGTATAAAAGTATGAAAGAGAATATTCATAGTATACTGTAAATTATGTCATTCCTCTCAAAGCTGGATAAAATCTTGATATAATAGAATAAAATAAATCCCACCTTCGTTACAAC
>WURV02195458.1:0-12051 GCA_011762755.2 Epimenia babai | reverse complement strand
CTTGATATACGAAAGCTTGTGTTAATCCTTATACAGTTAGTCAACAAGGTGTTACCTTTGTATTTTCGTATTTACGATATGGCTAACACGGCAACCCACACCTATACACAATCATTATCAGCACAACGCAAAAACAGCGTTTAAGATCTAGTACAAGATGACATGAAGGCAAACCTTGAAAGCTTCCTCGAAATAATTGTTCTCCTCGAGAAACATCCCGTAGTTCATGATGATCTGCGGCGAAGCGATGCGAAGATCGATGATGCGGTCGTATACGGTCTTACACGTCTGCAACCGCGGGTGAATATACATGAGCAGACGTAATATACGGGGAATATACAATTTGATTAATTGCTTGAGCTTTGGGGGAATTTCCCCGCGCTATGCAAGAGTAGCAAAAACGACACAACCTAGCTACGATATCCGCTAAAATGGCAAATTTCTGCGCCAAGCGGTTTCTTGAAAGATTTTAATGTAAAGTGAAAGTACAAAAATGAGGCAAAAATTACCTCCCATTCTTCAGATACTCCGAATGAATTCGAATAAGATCACCCGAGGACAATATCTGCAAGATGGCAAAGCTGTCTCAAGTGGCTCTTGACAAAATGATTTTTTTCTACTAAAAATATAAAGATTGATAGAAATTACCTCCCATTGCTCGGGTGACGACACCCGAACAAAATTGAGTAAGACACGTGAAAGGACAATAGCTGACAAATAATAAAGCATCTGCTTTGTGAGATTTTTTTCAGTAAAAATTAAAACATTGATGTAAATTACCTCCCTTTGCCCAGGTGATGATACCGCGAAAGGCGGAAAAATTATTTTTATCGTGTGCCAAAATAAATAGTCACCTTGAATGTGCCGAAGCTCTCTTCCAGATCAGCGTAAAGTGACCACAACTTGAGTGACTTGTGGACTCTATTCTGGACCGTCTCAGTCTGGTGACGAAGCACACACGGTGAGGATGTAAAACAATCAATAATAACAATGTCAAATGTCAGTACCTACCCCAGTCATTAATGCCCCATGGCTCGGTGTCATTTAACACGCTCACTCTGTCAATGTGAGCACTCGGACACGTGACTAATGCGTTGTGAGGTGCGCTCGTTTGGAGCCGGACATGCGACTAATGCATTGTGAGGTGCGTTTGTTTGGAGCCTCACCTATTGCTTGCCTTGAATTTTACCTAAATTTACCCGAAATGCACAAGGAGAAAACTATGTTGATATTTTAAGCCAAACAATCATATGTATGCGTGTATTCAAACATTAAAATAATCTACGTGAAAAATTTTTAATTTACTGTTATGGAGTAGAATATAGGCCTACTTTGGCTATATATAATCTGTGATAGGCTGATATTTAATGTATGAAACTGAACCACTACAATGGATTTCATGTTATTGGACGCATGGATCTGATCTGCCATCTTCAGTGTATCTATGTCTGAATGACACTCTACTGTCTACCATATATGGTATATGAAACTTGAGCTGAACCGTTACTATAGCAACTACTATACAATAATAGTAACAGAATGAGAGGTTTCTGTGTCTGTCTACTATATACGGTATATGAAACTTGAGCTGAACCGTTACTATAGCAACTACTATACAATAATAGTAACAGAATTAGAGGTTTCTGTGTCTGTCTACCATATACGGTATATGAAACTTGAGCTAAACCGTTACTATAGCAACTACTATCCAATAATAGTCACAAAATTAGAGATTTCTGTGTACCATATACGGTATATGAAACTTGAGCTAAACCGTTACTATAGCAACTACTATACAATAATAGTAACAGAATTAGAGGTTTCTGTGTCTGTCTACCATATATGGTATATGAAACTTGAGCTTAACCATTACTATAGCAACTACCACACAAAACACTAATATAATGCAATGGCATGTATAATAGGGTGTCTACAAAAATGCAGCAATAGTAAACGTCGCAATCAAAAAAAATGTCGGCGGAAAACGTATACATTAAGAAAAATGACTCAGAAATCGAGTTTGATTAACACAAAGAGATGGGAACACCTTATTAGCTCACATGTAAATGTAGAGTACAACATTTATAGACAGCGAGCATCGGGCCAATAAAGGCTCACAGATCCGGTTTACAGCAAATGTTGACGATAGGTATTCAGCGCATATACAATACCTTTGACACTTGCATCACAATAATCTTTCTAAAGTCGAATAGCTGTCATCAGGCGAAAATGTAGAATTCGCTTCAACATCCTGTACTATATTTTTTCGCAGTGAGACAGAAAAGTGTAAAGTTACTAATACTTTATACATTATTCCTGACTCACCTGACTACAAGTTTCATGGAAAAAAAAACAGTGGCAATTACTTATATGCACGGAAATAACTCAACAGAGAACATGCAGGAAAACACCTATGGTTTTTCCAAAGTAAATAGAAGATGAAAAAATTTTTTTGGACCCAGGAAATGGAATTCTGCAACGACATTATTAACACATTCGTTTAATAAATCTGTTCGGTGGTACCGTTAGTATCCCCGTGGGAAAATCGAGAATGAAAGTAGTAGTACAAAGGGTAACGTACGTCGTCGTGGTACGCGACTTTCCGCGGGGGAGGCGTCACGGCGCGTTGCATCAGTATCAGCGCTTTGTCGTAATGTCTGAGAAAAGGCCACGAAATGGGAGGCGATCATAAACGTTGTTTGCAATATCATGGCTACGATGATTATATATATGTATATATTAGTTTTGTGCATATGTACAGAGATTATTAATATATAAACTAAAACATTATAAACATGGCTAAAGAATCTGCCAATAGTGACTCTCGGATGTTGCGGTGAACGATGGATGTTGATGGCAGCTATTCAGCAGAAAACCAATACCTTTACCACTCGCATATCTCCCGACGAAGATGATATCGAGCATCTACCCATTTTGGAGGCAGGTTTACGCGCAGCAATCGGGGATAAATGACTTGCTGAGGATTATCAAAGAAAAGTTGAACGCTGGGCGGTTATGGGGTATTAAAGGTGCGCCACTAGAAACCACTAATGCCCACACATTATTACATTCAACTCGTCTCAATAAGTCGCCAGGGCCTAAAGAGATCTCACCCGTGGCGTATCTCCATCTCAGCCCACTCGCACCACACACAGGCCAGGTCGTCAACGTGTTTGTAGTTGACCTTGACGGCTTTATCGAAGATCACCCGAGCCTGCGGATGGCGTGATTAACAACCGTATATCATACTCCATTTGCGGAATAAATAGATAATTATAGACCAGTCTGAACGCGATTGTAGTACGTTGGAATAGCTACTAAACTGTTAAAGATAAAGCCAGAAAAGGCAGAAAAAGGGAGAGAGCAAGGTTTTGCTGCTACTTTATAATTAAATGCCAGTCACACGTATAATTTTGCCCTGTATATCCCTGAAATATTTTTATAACCCATTCCACGTCAAATCTTTCTCAATATTCATGCACGAATATCTAGCTCGTTTCCTATTGTGGAAGGCACGGGAAAAAATCCCTGAATGTGCTGGTTCGAACTCGCAACCTCTCGCATAAAAGGCAGAGCTTCGAACCACTCCACGACTGGCGCCACCCATCGATGCTAGGTAAAGGGAACGGGCAGGCCTTAGGGTTACTTTATTCATGGATCATTATTGAATGAAGTACATTTGCCCGCACTAGACTGCATAACATTCATAAGGGTGGCTTTGCGATGCTAACATTAGAAAAAAGAGGTAATGGTGGAGTACAACATTTATATACCGCAAGTATCAACCAATAAAGGCTCTCAGATGCGGTTTACAATGGAATGTTTTTGGCAGCTGTTCAACGCATATACAATACCTTCGACACTCGCAGAGCACACTCCCCCCCAGGATAATATTGAGCATATACCCATTTAGGAGACAGGTTTACTCCAGCAATCAGGGATAAATGACTTGCTGAGGATTCGCGACCTTTGGGTTACGAGTCCTGTCCTCCTACCACTCGACTAACTGCTTCTGAGAATATGTCTGAAAGAAAGCTGTACGATTGTGGGGAGGACCTTTCCAATCTCATGTGGCCGTCGATAAAACTGGCATCATCGATGATAAAACTCACGTCGTCGATGATAAAACTGGCATCATCGATGATAAAACTCACGTCGTCGATGATAAAACTGGCATCATCGATTATAAAACTCACGTCGTCGATGATAAAACTGGCATCATTGATGATAAAACTCACGTCATCGATGATAAAACTGGCATCATCGATGATAAAACTCACATCGTCGATTTGTGACGCAGCTTCGTAGAATTTGGCGAATGCCACCCAAAGAGTGTGTGGCTTGCCGGTGGCGATCTTTGGGTCGACTGTCTGTACAGCTTCGGTGTACGTGTCGATAATCTGATAATGTTGACAGCCATGTGAATTTGCACGGTAAAAACTTGTTACAGGTGTTTCATACAGATATTGATCATTCATTCAGCATTATTATGAGATACAAAATCTTTTTGTTTTGATTTCACTCTCCCCAACTTATATATATATATATATAAAAGTTAGGTAATATTCATTAACCATTATACAATTAGGCCTAGTGTCATATTTTTGGATATGCTATAATTACTAATCTTCTAAAATGTAGTAGGTATCATCTTGTCATAATGACCAAGGGATAATATGGCACTTAAAGGGGACACTTTTAGGGGACACAGGTGCGCCAAATATGGTGTGCAGCCTAGCAGCCTAATTTTTTTATGCATCCAATATGGCCTGTAGAGTGGCCTGTGAAGTAATTCCAAGAACTTCGATATCTAAGTGAGTCACAAATGTCATGTTTATTTATTGATCATAATACATATGGATGAATAAAATCATAAAAATTCCCAAAATGTGCATTGACGTGGTTAGTAATGTCAAGAGGTTGCAGAATCCTGATCTATTGCTTGGATGTAACGAGTTAAAAGGTGATTAGAAAGAAATCTGAGATGTCATGTTACAAACACGCGAGAAAACATAAAAGTATTCGGAAAATACAATTAGAAAATGGGAAAGGTTAAAAGTTACACTAGATTTTAAAGAGCTTTCAAGCGCAGGGAGCTGTTCAAATATGTGTTCTTAGATTCCGAAATTCTAAATTTCTCGTTACTTATTCAAAATTTTTTACTCATAACTTTAACATATTCTTTCAAAGAATAAAATACATTTTCTATAAGCATTACGTATTTAGGTATTTACATAAACATAAATAATCATAAATTGTTTCCTGATATAGAAGTATGGTCACAATTTTCAGCTTTTTTCCCCGCAGGTGGTAGACTTTGTGAAAATTTATATCAAGTATACTTGCGTAAGAGTGATACGCACATATACTGGACAATGAACAGTGGGTACAAATAAGGTGTATCAATACTACCCCCGGTGGTATATGACAGTATGAATCTATAAATTATAGCAGTAATCTATGGAGTTCTCTGAGGTATGACCACAACTGGTGGTAGTGTAGACAATAAATAGGAAAATTAAATGCTGGTAAACTTATCGAAACATGACACAGTGTCTTACCTCTCTCGGTTTTCCTTCGAAAAGAGTGACGCGTTTGTGCCATTCGTGAACATTGTGCGGGTTCTGGCGTAGTAATACGCTACAAGTGACGCGAATTAAGTGAAGTGAAAGAACTATATATAAAAGAGGCGAAACCAACCTTGATATTCGAATATTAAAGTTTACTCAACGATCGGCAAGAATAAAAAGAAAATATAATTTTATTTTGTTTGATGTGGCGATAAATTAGACTAGGAAATTTACCAATCATAAGATAATTAATGACAGAGTATATTACTATCTTCTCAAGGTATAGGGTTCTTCCAATGACAAATAGGACCAACATGGAAACAGTTCATAAATAACTTTGAAACCTAAGCGAAAATTACCTCCCCTCACACTGATGCCCTAACAAACTGAAAACAGACCAACTATTTTTATCAAAATATTTTAAGGAAAAACGCATACATTGCATATGTTATCCCTGGATGCATGGACATACAACGTTGGGTAAGTACCAAAAACATTCACCAAACAAAAACATGTGTAAAAGTTTTGTGATTGGTCAAAAGTGGATCGCAATTTCCATACTCCTGCAAAGTTACTGCAGAATACTTCTATGTAGAGTAACTTGGGGCAGTTATAGTGGATTTACATTACTGATTTTTTCGGCTCCCGCTCCCGCCTCTGATGAATCGGAAGGTCATTTACACTATCCGTCTGACGTTTCTGATCGCTCGCCGGTCCGAAAGTCACATGATACCACTTTTACAAAATGGCGGATTACCTTAGTGACGATGACAGTTTCTGTAAGAAATTTGATACAAATTTGGTAGTTGCCGCTGCGAGTGCGATAACAATATTTGTTGCAAGCCTGCCCACAAGAAAAACCCGAGCCGTGTGGATGAGAGATTCTTTAAAAAAAGGGTAAAAAGAACCAGGAGCGTATAACAGTGATGAATATACTTCACAGTCAGGAACCGAGCGCATTTTGTACATTTGCTCATCACTTAACTTTAAATCTAAATACAGTGCCATCTAGTACAAAAATGTGTTGCTAGGGCGAATATCACGTGAACGACACTATTCGTTCATTGGTTGATGCTCTCGCTCCCAACAAATTTAGAACTTGTCTGAATTCAAAAACTGATCTGTAGATGGTGGCGGGAGCGGGAGCTGGGGCGGAGCCGAAACATCGTATAACGTAAATGCACTATTAGGACATCTCTACATTCAGGCGTCTCTAGGGCCATTCCGTATCCCATTGCTGTTTTTCTAAGGGCTAAATTACCCATCACCTAGGGATCGAGGGATATGGGCTATGTTCGACTCCTATTAGCGATGTAGAAGTCTGAATATTTACCAGTCGAATAACTGGAAATATTCTAACAGAACTTCATTCATAAACATGATCTTTTCAATCACGTGACGAACCTGTTGAGCAGAAGCGGCCGTCTGTCCATCAAATGTTCAAGCCTCGCTAATCGCAACTCCAGGTCAAGGTCGTCTGATAAAAAGAAATAAGGGACACAACTAGCACTTTACTTTTTTTCTTTGATATTTTTCTCTATATTCTAACAACACTCAATGACTCTCATGTTACTTTTAACTTGACGTTTTATGAGCACTCCCAATGCTGATCACTGATTCGATCACTGCTATAGTGAATAAATCATCCATTTAAAACGGGAGAAATGTCCAAAAAACAACCTTGCCCCTGGCAGGGCCGAAGTACCGACTGCCAAATTACTCGTCCCATGCTCTAGCAATTGCTGCGATGAGTTGGCCAGGTTTTCTCTGCGCATTTCCCTCCCCTTACCTGTAATCCACTGTGGCTAGCCCCATTAATAGGTCAAGCGATTGGATTGAGTCATTACCTAATTTATTAGTCAACAGACTAATTTGAAAGCTTTCACATATACATCATGTCAGGTTATGTAATGCACCGTATGCTGACCATCGTCCGAGGGTCCGGTTTCGGTTGTAGCCTCCATCTTCGTGCTCACCATAGTCTTCTCGAACTGGGCGTACGAGTCGAAGACTTGCGTGAAGTCACGCACGGTCACCACGGTCTGGATGGACTCCTCGTAGATATCGCGTGCCTGGAACGGGCGCGATTAGTACAGCATGGCGATTCACGACATCAAAGTTAAGTTACTTCCTCTCTCGTAACTGTTCATCGGTAAGCGGGTGGAATAACAGTTCGCGAACGCATCGCAGAGAAAAATGTGACGGCTTGTTGTAGAATGTAACCGCGTCGAGAGCATGAGACAGCATGCTTAACTTAGTTAGAGATAAGCCGATGACTGCGGGAAGCGAAGGCCATTTCTGGCCCTTTACAAAGCTGGCCTATGTAGTTACCACGACAAACGGATTAGCCTCAGTTATCAGAGGTGGGGAAACACTAGTGAAAAACCCACCGAATCTCGTGGGGGGGGGCTCCATCCATTTACTCCGCTGGTACCGTGCCTACGGACAGCCAACATAAGTGGCACACTACTTCACTAAGTCTGTGAGAGTTAATGATTATTTACAAAGAAATGGCAAGATAGCGAAGACATATATGCGTCATCGAGACCGTCCATAGAGTATCTGATACACAGCCACTTCAGAGGGTAAAAGCTCTCACATAACCACGCTGCATTGGCTACCCAGACAGGGTTTAAGGAGTTTTAAGTCCGGAATACATTACAGGTAGTAGTGAAGCCAACTTGGTCATAGAGGAAAGGAGAGTGACAAAGACAAGAAATGAGAGAGGGCAAAGGCAAGAATGGAGGGGGACAAAGGCAAGAATGGAGGGGGACAAAGGCAAGAAAGGAGAGTGACAAATACAAGAAATGAGAGGGACAAAGGCAAGAAATGAGAGGGACAAATACAAGAAATGAGAGGGACAAAGACAAGAAATGAGAGGGACAAAGACAAGAAATGAGAGGGAAAAAGGCAAGAAATGAGAGGGGCAAAGGCAAGAATGGAGAGGGGCAAAGGCAAGAAAGGAGAGGGACAAAGGCAAGAAAGGAGAGGGACAAAGGCAAGAAAGGAGAGGGACAAAGGCAAGAAAGGAGAGGGACAATGGCAAGAAAGGAGAGGGACCAAGGCAGGATTTTAGTCCGGGTTTGTGAGGAACTTAACACTTCTAACCACTGCACTAGTGGCGTTAACAATCATCGTCCGTGGGTGGCAGATTGAGTACTCGCAATAGCTGTGAATGTATATAGATACTCCTCCTCAAGATGCCCCAAGATTAGACACGCCATCCCAGGTTTCGCATGCAGCATTTGGCTGAAAACTCAAGGGACACAGACTAACACCGCCTGTCAAGATGTTACTAGACCAAGATTGATTTTACCTTTTCACACAGATCCCATCCTACAGCACTTTTACACGTTCAATCAAATTACAAACAACGTACAACAAACATTGAATCAGACATGATAAGAATGAAGCATACTGAACAATATCTTCCTAATATCGTAAGCATGCTCTGTAAATGGCCTTACATTTACACTCGTAAAAAACCTCTTTATAATAATATATCTATTCTTATAATACGATGTCAGCAACGCATACCTTTTCAAAATGGCCACTTCGTATATAATAATCGGCCATGGAGTTCCACAGAAGACCGATCTGGTCAGAGAATCGCTTGAGGCCCTGTCGTATGATTGGTTCAAATTTAAGGGACGTAACTTTGTCGGGGTTTTTTGACACCAATTCGCAGAGCTCGTTCCACAGCTGCGAAGACGGTGATGACAAAAGCAATGATAAAGTAAATACAGTGTCGTGGTTTATGATTGATTGATATTTTTAGGGCTTATAACAGTGTGAAGCAGACGATGAGTCCAAACGTCTTCTTACGATCATTTCATAAATCGGAATTTCCTAAAAAATTTTATATAAAAAATTTCTTCATTGACCACAACGACCTATTTCTACTACCATTAAATTACCGTATATACCAACTTACAAGACGACTTTTTTCACCAAAAACCTAGATTCAAAGTGGGAGGGTCGTCTTCTAAGTGAGACTATAATTATTTCAAACCACATCGTCGTCCGCAGGCGCCACGTAGTGTTTTGCATGATAGTCAGGTCTGCGTATAACATAGCGGTTTGGAAGCGTGTGTTGTTTTTACTTTATATGTTAGGAATTGTTGTAGCGGACACTTGTTTGTTCATTGTTTCTTGTCGTGGGACAGTCGCAATGAGATTTATTTACATTTCCAGAACTGTATTATGAATAAAAGTTCGCCTAGTCATATAAACGGGTCAACACTAAAATTGACTTTTGTGTTTCTAAACAGGGGGTCGTCTTATAAGTGAGTATATACGGTAAGTTAATGGTAGTAGAAATAGGTCGTTGTGGTCAATGAAGGAATCTTGTTCGGCAGAGTTAGACCGGCAGCGACAATCTCCAAATGAGACCAGTCTCGATCCTAGCGATGCAGCGGCGGTTCTCACCTGATGCTTGGATTTGTTGTATTTCGAGACGAATGCTTCGTCGTTTATAATATCGACCAATTTCAGCGCGGCCTCGTCCATCCGATCGATCGATTGTAAGTATTCTATAAAATCTTCGGTATTCTCTCTCTGCAGCTGATGCAAAGAGGATAAAAATGGTAAAATGTTAAATGGGGCACCTGAGGTTAAACGAGACGGTAATGCCAGTAAAAATATATAGAAACATTGGAGGAAACTCTTCGATTCATGAAAAAGTTACCGAATGATGTAAAGAATCTAAGTATATCGAACAGTCTGTGGTTTACCCATCGCTAAGGCCATCATCATTGGCAGGCCAACGTATGCTGCGGTTACCACGACGACCGTATAACCCCCAGTTATTATGTTGCGGAAAGCACCACAGTGGATACTAACGAGTCTGGGCAGACAACTGACCATCGTCCATTCATGCCAGTGGTTCTAAACACCTATGAACTGCCCACATACGTCGCTATACACTCCGCTATATCCGGAAACGTTCAAATGATTATTTACGATTGTGATACAAGTGGGAACGCGAGCGCCATAGACATCATCCGGAGAGTACGCAACGACCGAGCCATGACAGAGGAAACAAGACGTTATATAACCACACTGCAAGGGCTAACACATCCTCGTGGACAGACAGGGGTAAACGGTATTTTTGCCCAAAAAAACGCCACGTGAAGTATTCTGGTTAACCCTTACCACACTGACAACTGAACACCACAGTACTATAGCACTACAAAGCTGTGACAACAGAGTGCTAAGGGTTAAATCCGTGATCGAACCGGGTTCTTTGAGGTTCAATTCCAATACTCTAACGTCTACGGTAGTTGCACCCTACTTACTTACTCACTCTCTCACACACATCCACACACATCCATACACCCCCACACCCCCCATACCCACTCAGACACCTACCCACACCCACCCACACCCACACACACACCCACACATACATATGAGGAACCTCGCGGACTCGCTGACCGACCTGCAGATGTCGTCTGTAGACCCGCACCGCCGTCTCGGGGATGGAAAACATTCGCACGAACTTAAGGTACAGCGGCCACACACGGTAGTGCTGGGTGACGGGCAGGGCCCGGAGTGACCGGTCGAAGATACGGCGAGTCTGCGTCACGAGTCGCTGGTCCATAACAAACTGGCAGTAGTCCAGCCAGATCCGGGGCATCTGTGGGGGCGACGAAAAAATCGGCGAGGCAAAAAGGTTAAGTACAACATTTATAGACCACAAGTATTTCGCAATAAAGGGTCCCTCGCATGTGGTATAAGATGAATGTTAATCGCAGCTATTCAGTGCAGATACAATAACTACGGCGCGTGCATATCATCTGTCAAAGACAACATCAAGCGTCTAACCATTTGAGAATGAGGCGGATTAACTCCAGCGATCGAGGATAAATGACCGGCTCAATATCGTCAGAAAAGTCGACCATTGGGCGGTTTTAAACCCATGACCTCTGGGCATTCCTACCACTCTACTTACTGCTTGTCAAATCGTGTTCTACAAGCGGGATCGCAGATAAAGCGAAATACCGCGGAATACCGAGACATTTTATTGATATGGAACTAGATCGGGTTGGGGTGCTACTTTGACTCATAGTAAGAGTCATAGTAGGCGTCCGTCTCACAATGCTGACTACCGACCTTTAAAATATACACAAAATTAATACAATTTACAGGAATCTTTGTCGATATTCAGACAAGAAAATATAGCTCATTACGTATCATAAAGAATACGGGCCTGCTCGGTGAAAAGGCACGCTTGTGACACACCGCGTCGCTGGTGCATTTCATCGATAGCGGGGCTACCATAATGGCTGCCATTTGTCCAAATTGTCAAGGAAAAAATTCATTTGATGAATAAAAACTATAAGATTATTTGCATACATCAGTTGCTAAACCCCTTTTCACCCCCCCCCCCCCAATTATTTTTCACTCACCGATCGACAGCGATATACATGCTTATAAGCAAATAAAGTGGTAACACCTTTATGGCTCACTGCGGAGATAT
>WURV02195447.1:0-12051 GCA_011762755.2 Epimenia babai | reverse complement strand
AACAGTATACAGGTAATACAGATCAATGTTAGATACAATTATGTACATTTACAGTGAGCATGAAATAGATAACAATGTTGAATAATACAGTGGAAAGTAGTTATTATTACAGAATGCACTGAAGCATAGTTCGGTGCAAAGTACAAAAGGGTGATCAATTGTTCAAAAGATGGCTATAATCCGTTCGTTAAAACAGAACGTAGTTAATCGGCACAAACCTAGGATTTTTCCAGCGCCTTTCATTAAAGGAAATCAACAAGATGTTCGTGCTTGAACATGGAGAAAGATTTATCGTAGAGTGGTGTATTGTGAATTTTTTCAGGGTGTAAAGACGGAATATGGTAAGTGCGACTGACATTAAGTGCTTTTCATAAAGTTGCACTAAAACCTCGCTTTCAGCCTATTTTTTAGTTTACATCGGGAGCTGTGGTTTCTGATTGGTTTAGCTTACCCGATATCTGACAAATCGAATACGTCCGAAGCGCCACTGTCCGTGACCGATGACCTTGCCTTCATGTACGATTTCAGGCGGCTGTTTTCGGGCGAGTCCATTGGATAGAGGTGCGTCATGCTCGTCTCGGAAAACATGGAGGCGTTCTCGTCGTCCGTCATGTTAGACACTGTTGCACGTTTGAAAAGGGGAAATAACCACATTAAGTCGATTAACTGCGTTAACAACCACCAGTCCCTGATCATGTTTATGCTTATTTTCCACGTGATTTATACTATTAACAAAAAACGCTAAAAATCGTGGTACTTTGATTTCTAAGAATAAGGCGTCTCTGAATACATAAGTCAAAATCCTTATTAATTTGGAATTTTTTCGATTGCTAAAGTTTCTCAGCCGTTTATTAACTACCCAACACTTGAACTTTCAACCGTTTATTTCAAAGGCTACTCATCGACCGTTTATTGAAGAAGCTACGCATTAACCGTATATTAATTAAGCTACACGTCCACCGTTTATTAAATAAGCTAGACGTCGTCTGTTTATTAAATAAGCTACACGCCAACCGTTTATTGAATAAGCTACGCGTCAACCCTTTATTAAATAAGCTACACGTCAATCGTTTATCAACTAAGTTACACTTCAACCGTTTATTAAATAAGCTACACGTAATCCGTTTATTAAATAAGCTACACGTCAACCCTTTATTAAATAAGCTACACGTCAACCGTTTATTAAATAAGCTACACGTCAACCATGTACTCACGCCGAGAGACCCTGGACGGCGACAATTGCCAGTTGTTGTCACGTAACGCCAGAAGCGTCTTGTTGGCTGCTCCTTTGTACGGGTGTTCGTATGAACTCGCGTCTTCCCCTAATATGTGCAGCAATTCTCGTATCTCGCGAGTTTTCTGCGTAAAGACAATCACAAAACGGCTTTCGTGGATTCGAAATCATAATTGAGGTTCCGAAGATATATCGTCTTTCTGCAGCAATGTTATCCCTGTTTTACCTATAACATATCGTTATTTGATGTGTGCGTTTATTACCACGACAACGGAGAGCAATCAAATATAGGGGAAGGTCGAAAATATATCAAAAATCAGATCTGTAATATAACTGCATAATTTATTAGGACAAAAAAGCTTATAACTCAACACAAGTTGTTTGACAGAGGCACACGTGTTCTTCACACGTACAACTCGAAAGGTTTTCGACTTATTCACACCTACAGCTCAACACGGTGTCAAGGGCACTCTAAATCAATAAAATGTCATTTTATTTCATTTCAAGTTATTCACACGTACAGCTCGAAGTACGTGTATATGTATATGTATATGTGCATGTGTGTCAGTATACATTGACGTCATGGAAATGGCGGACGGAATTTTAGATGCGCTTGAGAGCAGCTGTGATATTTTTATGTTTTTAGATAATATATTATTTGAAATCATTATTATCATTCACGAGTTCAGCCAAGCACGGCCTTAAGTTATTCCACGTACAGCACAACACGGCCTTAAGTTATTCACATGTACAACACAACACGGCCTCAAGTTATTCCACGTACAGCACAACACGGCCTCGAGTTATTCGCACGCACAGCACAACACGGCCTCGAGTTATTCACACGTACAGCACAACACGCCCTCGAGTTATTCGCACGTACAGCACAACACGACCTCGAGTTATTCACACGCACAGTTCAACTCGAGTACGAAGTGCTAAATAGAGAGTAATTTCATTTTAGCTTGCTTGCCCAGATACTCACATCGTCCAAGACAGCTCGGTAATTGCTGTTCTCGTCCAATAAAACCTTTATCTTATAACTCAGCGAATCCTGTACTTTTTCATTAGATTTCTTAGTGGTTTTGCTAAGAGTGGCCCGTACTCTCTTCTCGTCCCCCTTTGGATCTCGTTTCAGTTCGATAATCTGCAAAAAAAATTCACTCTATAAATGAATAATTCCTCGTGCATTTACAGAATAAAAGCTGACACGATCCACGCATTATATGACGACAAAAATATCTGCATATGAGTTTCAGTGTTTTTCTAGAGATTAAACTCACATTTTCTCGAAATTGAACTAATTAAGTCATTAACAAATGTCTAATCTAGTAACTGAAAACTTAAGCAGGGGTTTTAATAACATAACGCCTAACCTTCGGTACGAATACGAGACAGAGCGTTATGGTCGAGCAGAAAATGATGAAAAGTCCGACGATCGTGAAAGCCGAGTTTGGCTGGTCGTTGACCATGAAGGACACTGCCGCCCCGCACAGACACAATATGACGACGTTATAGACGCTCATCCCGATATATTTGGAGTCGTTGAGGGCCGGGATGCTCACGTGACGCGTCTCCCACGCGAAGAAGCAGCCGATCATCTGATGTAGAACAAACAATTCGTCATAATCTAGCGATGATGATGATGATGATGATGATGATGATGATGATGACGATGATAACGACGACGACGATGACGATGACGACGACGATGACGATAACGACGACGATGATGATAACGACGACGACGATGATGATGATGACGACGATGATGATGATGATGACGATGATGACGACAATGACGGTGATAGTGATGATGATGACTATGATGATAACGACGATGACGATGATGATGATGACGATGATAACGACGACGATGACGATGACGACGACGACGACGATGATGATGATGATGATGATGATAATGATAATCATGACGATGACGACGATTATGATGATGATAATGACGATGACGATGACGATGATGATAATGACGGTGATGGCGATAGGCGTTTGATTCTTCGTTAAACACGATCACAATGAACCGTCCCCTTATATTTTACTTTCGTACAGCCCAATATCAATAGTACTTCCCGTTATGTTCTATTCCCGTATGACCTAAATCTCTATAGGTCTGATATTCTATTCCCATAATGTCCAATATCAATGAACCGTACTGTTAATTTCTAAACCCGCAAGTCCCCATACCAATCACACTTCCCGTTATGTTCTATTTGCCGCAAGGCACAAATCTCCATTGGGCTTTCAAAGGTTCCCGTTACGTTCCATTTGGTCTTGTATATACTCTTGTGATGTAGTCTTGTATGTAGTTTTGTGAATAGTTTTGTGTATGGTCCTGTATACGGTCTTTAATATAGTCTTGTATATGGTCTTGCATGCAGTCTAGTATATTATTTTATAGTCTTATGGTATAGTCCTGATGTGTAGTCTTGTATATGGTCTATTATATTGTTTTGTGTACGTCTACTCATGTTGCGTAGTGTTGTACGTATATGGTCTTGTATATAGTCTCGGATAAGGTCTTGTATATGGTCATGTATATACTATCGTATATAGTCTTGTATATAGTTTTGTATAAAGTTCTGTGAATAGGTTTGCATGTAGTTAGGTATATAGTTTTGTATATAGTTTTGTATGTAGTCTTGTGTATAGTTTTGTATATAATATTGTATATATTAGGTATATAGTCTTGTATATAGTTAGGTATATACTCTTGTATATACTCTTGTATATAGTTAGGTATATAGTCTTGTATATACTCTGGTATATAGTTAGGTATATAGTCTTGTATATACTCTGGTATATAGTTAGGTATATAGTCTTGTATATAGTTAGGTATATAGTCTTGTATATAGTTAGGTTTATAGTCTTGTATATAGTCAGGTATATAGTCTTGTATATAGTTAGGTATATACTCTTGTATATAGTTAGGTATATAGTCTTGTATATACTCTTGTATATAGTTAGGTATATAGTCTTGTTTATAATGTGATTTTTTCACGCATGTCATGCAGCTTGGATTATGCAGAGCTCTGAGTAACTCACCAGAAGTATTCCTTTGTAGACATAGACGATCACCAGCCAGGTAGTCATGTGACTAGACGTACAAAACTCCAGAATCTGGACCTCTTCGATGTCGCCGATTATCTGATGACCCGCAAGATGTATAGTCATAAAATCCATGTAGATACAGATATATAGTCTTACACGAATGTAGCCGGATACAAATATACAAGGGTATATTTATCTCGGAATATTTCCTTGCTTTGTCGTACGTGTATCTGCATTTATATGCATTTATATGCGTGTTTCACTATCTCCCCATATCTGTTCCTAGACGCAATAACCAATAATCACACTGTCTACTTATTATAAATAACGTTATCAATCATTTTTGAGTATAAAGGAAACATGTGCAGATCACAAACAAACGTGAAGTGAACGATGTGAAAATCTTATAAATTAGATAGGGAGAGGAACGAGCGTAGCCGGACACAGCTATACCTCGTCAGAGTTATCGTATACGTCTTGATCTAGAAGTGTTAGCATTACTTTTCGTATTATACTAAATACTATATTTGATATCGCAAGCTGTGCACTATATGCTATTTACAGAGGTCTAAGATGAGTATTTGGCTATTAAAGTTCGTAGTCTCATCGGAGAGTCGAGAAGGAATTAGGGACTTGTTTTACCATCCCGGATTCCTCTCGGTCGTTTTATACATCTGATGTACCATGAGGTGGGTCCGTTTGCTTTGTGAATCGTGCAAGTGGACAGTCATGCAAGTGTTGCATTCGATTGCAACTGGAGTATGTAACAGTGGTAACTATAACTATAAGACATCATCGAATCATGGCGACGTGCAAGCGATGAAGCGCGTCGGGATGAGAACGCGTAAAATAGCGAAGACATACCGACCTCTGACTTGAGTTGACGCGTATCGCGTCGCAGAGGGTCGATGGCTTGCCAGAGCGTTAATATCACCGCGTCTATCAGGAGTAATACACCGACGATCATAATGAGGGTGTAGTCTTTTATCACCTTCACATAATTCATAGTATTATATTGTTTCATGCCTGGAAGATCGTGGACATGAGAATGGCAGTTACGATAAACAATTACACAGTGCAAAAAGAGATTTTATTACCGACGTCACACTTGTCAAACGCCAACGATTCGCCAACGGTTGTCACTGTTTTTCACTATTATTTAACTTTATTCGGTAAGCATCAATTAAATAATAACTCATGGAGTAAGTTTATCTTTTTTTATAATTGAAATAATAATGTGTTAATCCTTATATAGTTAGTCAACAAAGTGTTCCCTTTGTATTTTCGTATTGAAGAACATATGTCATTTTGGAGACGAATTTTCTGTAGCCAGACTGTTACAGCAAAAGTTATATGTTATATACCTGTAAAAGGCAAGTATACCTCGCCTATAAATGAATCTTTCACAGTATCTAGTCCCATACTGAGTCCTGTATGTATGTAGATATAGACAAGACCCCCTCGATGATAAGATCTAAGAGACACATTCGTTGGTGACTGAATCAGCTACGTCATATGTTGATTAAATAATTATTTGTTCTGTTTGCATTAGAATACCTTTTTGTTTAGTTTGATGTTGGTGAAGATCGCGTGAACTCGCCATGTCTTGCCAAACATGGCGCCGAACGCTAGCGTAAAACCCACCGCCATCACCCACGATCGCGCCTGTGTGGAATCACGATAAACTTTAGAACGTCCCTTAGTTACTCAAACTCAGTGTCTCTATCTCTATATGTCCATCCCTTCCGCCCATTCCCTCTCCGGCTCTCTACCTCACGCTGCCCCACATAAACATTCGCCCCCTTCTCTTTTGATCTTTTTGAGTTACCATCTCGAACTCACTATTTCCCCTTCCTCTTCCCCAATCATCCCTTTCTCTAGTTCGCTACATCGCCTCTCTCTTCATCCCCCAATCTTTTCCTCATCTTTTTCACTCTTTTCCGCTCTCGCCTTCTCTTCTTTTCACCCATCTCGCTTTTCCTCTCGCCTACTCCCCCTCCCTCTCCCCCACTTTCTCTCCCTCTCTCAATCTCTTTCACTCCTTTCCTTCACACCTTATCTCCTATCCCCTCTCCAACTTCTATATCCCTAACTCTCCCTTTCTTCCGTTTGCACTTTGTTCTTTTCTCCCTCTACGCCGCCGTTCCCTTAATCTTCCTTCTTATTCCCTCTCTTCACCTTCTTCCAAATCTTCTCTCCATTCTCTCTTATGCAGCCCAAACGTTTCTACGAGGTTTTTCGGTACAGTAATCCACTCGTGAATAAACTCGGGGTGTATCATAATTCGGTCTGCAAATATTCCTGCTGATAAAAACACTTACACCAACCATCCTAATTTCTAAACGTGCGTGAAAAAGGCAGGCAATGTTATTTCGCCCTTCCTCGAAGTCGTCTGCTTTGTTTCTGCTGTATAGGGTTACGTACGGCACACATGTGGTGGAAGTTCTCAGGGGTCACGATGTTCCCGTCACTGCCCAGCAGGATGACGCTGATGTACGTGAGAAGACAACCGAATATGATCAGGTTGTTCATGTTCGGACTAGACATCTTTATATACCTGAAACCCACCAATCAGTCGTTCTGTCGCATAAGAGAACCTATCGCGATTGGTTAGTTAGCAAAAGGCAGATATCGATTTTAAACCATATTCCTTGTGTTTCTTTTTAATCATAGTAACCATAAATTGGTAATGTGTCTATGATAGCCAGGTGAATTTCATTCCATAAGCCTGACGAAGCAATATATATATATATATATATATATATATATTCGAAAGCTCGTTTATGAATAAAATTCATTATTCTCAAAAGGTGTTACCCTTTTTTTCGTACTTGAATTAAAACTAATACGGCTTCCTATTCTATACCGGAGTTAAAAGGGCACTATAAATCAATAAAATTTTATTTCATTTAATTTTATATTTTGTTGAATAAATGAACAAATAAATATAATCCTTGTCGAGGTTGTCATTAGCCCCCTTACAGCTAGGCTGTGTGTGGGATGGCGACAATACAATTGTGTTAGCGTCATTTATATGGAGAAAACGGCTATACTGAGCAGACAGTTAACTTTCGTCGATTCACACGAATGGTTCTAAATGCCCGTAGACAGCCTACATATGTCGCGCACCCCGTTAGATCTGTGAGAGTGGATTATTTACAACTGGATCACGAAATATCGCAGCGGTTAGCGACCTACATATGTCGCGCACTCCACCGGATATGTGAAAGTGGATTATTTACAACTGGATCACGAAATATCGCAGAGGTTAGCGACCTACATATGTCGCGCCATCCACCGGATATGTGAAAGTGGATTATTTACAACTGGATCACGAAATATCGCAGCGGTTAGCGACATAAAGACGAACCAGATAGCATGCAAAGGACTGCAACGTCTGAACGGAGGTTTCAGAACCACATTGCAAGAACTGTCATCACCACCATGGACTCACGAGGTTCAAGACTATTTATAACACAGGTTGTATACGGGCAAGACTCCGCTTGAGTGTGAAGCAATCCGAGTAAAAAAAAAGCCGCGGTATTAAGACCTCATTCACGAAAGTTTATAGAGGGTGCAGTGATGTTTTCGGTATCATTTCCGTAGAATTACGTCGCGCAGGTTTATACACAGGAAACTAGGCGTACCTGTGTTGTCTAAAGTAGATGTTGACAGTGAGAAAACAGAGGGCCATGAGCATGCCGACACAGGCGAGCACCGTCAGGCCGCTGTAGATGGCGACGGCGACGCGAAGGATGCGGTCGCGGCGGACGTTACGATCTCGGGGCGGTTTGTTGTCGCTGGCTGGAAATAGAAATGCGTATGTGGGTATTCGGGGGTGGAGATGTGTGCGGGTGGGGTGTGTAGTGGTGAAAAAAATGCCGGCTGGAAATACAAACGCATGTGTGAGCACTTGGGGGTGGAGATGTGTGCGGGTGGGGTGTGTAGTGGTGAAAAAATGCTGGCTGGAAATACGAAGGCATGTGTGGGCACTCGGGGGTGAAGATGTGTGCGGGTGGGGTGCGTGGTGGTGAAAAAATGCTGGCTGGAAATACAAAGGCATGTGTGGGCACTTGGGGGTGGAGATGTGTGCGAGTGGGGTGTGTGGTGGTGAAAAATGCGGTGCGTGGGGATACGCGAATGTTTGTATACGTCTATTTATGGACGTATGTGCGTTGTAACGTGTGCACAGGTGCGTGCGTGTGTTTGTGGGTGAGAGCGAACGTTGTTTCAGGGTGGCCGTGTGTGTGCGCGAGTGTGGATGTAAGTCTCTCTCTGTGCGTGTATGGGCGAGTGAATTTGTTGGTACGTGTATTTATAAGCGCGTGTGGATGTGTGGCATGGGATGGGGGAGGTCAATGTATGCTAACGTAGGTGTATATAGGCAGTGATAGAAATCGTTTCACAAAAACAAAATTCTTTAATAATTTGCTTATATTTCAATAAACTACTAGTTCCTTCTGTCGGTCAGTACCATGCAACATGGAAATTCACAGAACTGGCACCTGGTAGCCACATGGAAGGGGCTATTAACTACACGGGTAGAGGGCACGGTGATACCATTCATCAGTGATCACAGGACATGTCGACACTCCATTCGGACGTCTAGGTATTCGTAATCAAGCATATTTTACACCCGCGTTAACATTATCCCGGTTAAAAGAATACCCTGTTGATATAAATATCCTTCAAAATAATGATCTTAATCTCGTTATCATAATTCGTTCCCATTATAAGAATATCTTAGTCAATACGTATCAGATTTTTCTCGGTAAACCAGGTTTATAACAGAAGATTGTATTTATTACAGACTGGTCTATGACGCCACCAGTATGTCGGTAAAAACATTGTGGTAAGGTAAGTCTTCGGCTAAAAAATACGAAATGTGTCTTTGACATTGTGAATTCCATAATTATTATACAGACCTGGGATGCCTTGTCACCTCTGTCGTATAGTATAAACAATGAGATAACACCTTAATGAATAATCAAGGTAAGTATTAATGGAAGTGTTCTATGCAAGGGGATTCTTGATCAGGTGTAGTCATTACACCTGATGACGATGATTGTTATCGCACCTGTCGATGTTTAAAATGTCACAGCACACTTGCCGTAATAGTTAGTGTGTATCTTGCTCGATAAGTTTTTACCTTTACATCGGGTTACTATCTATGCATATTCGCTTCGATAATGTGATAGAACATCATAATCTCAGATAAAGTCCGAGAGAATATTACGTAATACTTGTGTAGATGGAAAGATTCTGGTACGAGTGACTCACATCGCCAGAGAAGTCGATGGTAGAAGAGTTGCAGATAATTCGGGTCGCGGTAAACGCCGATTTTTACCATGTTCCCATCTGGAAATGTCAAACGGAAACACCTTGAGTTCGATTTAGAACCGTATCCCTCCTATTACTCGTATTCCGTGTGTTTCTAGTTAATCGTATTAACTATAAATTTCTAAAGTGTCTTTGATAGCCAGGTGTTAAAAGAAAACTATAAATCAGTAAAATTTCATTTCATTTCATACGTCCTAGCGAGTGAGTGTCAAATGTTGATAATAATAATTCTCCCCGTGAACGGATGCCGTTATACGTAGCTCCCAGACGTGTTGGCGTCCGGGATTTAGGGGATATGGCGTCGTGAGTTACGTCCCGTTATAATGCCAGTTATATTGCCAGACGGTAATCATTCAGAGGGATTACAAAGCCGAGCACTGTTAGCTACACCATTTCAACACCGTGCGCTAATCCTCAAACGTACACCAATCCACCACAATACACCAATCCCAATCGTACAATAATCCACAACTGTACATAATCCCGTCGTCATATACCATTGCATCATCGTGCACCAATTCACCACGCACACCAATCCATCACGGTGCATAAATCTATACCTCCACAAATCAACCCACCTATGTCCATCAATTCAACACGGTACACCGATCCATCACCGTAAACCAATGCACGGCCGTACACCGATCCATCACCGTACACCAATCCGCCGCCGTACACCGATCCATCACCGTACACCAATCCACCGCCGTACACCGATCCATCACAGTACACCAATCCACCGCCGTACACCGATCCATCACAGTACACCAACCCACCACGGTACACCGATCCACCACCGTACACCAATTCACCGCTGTACACCTGTCCTGCTATAGACTAGTCCGCTGAGACTACTTCCTTCTTTGAAAATCTAACCCACATCTTTTCGTTAAAAGAGGAATGTATGTCAGGCTATTATCGAGACTGTTGAGAGATCGATATTTTTACTATTCTTTTATAACACTACTTCGCTTACAGTGATTTTGCTCTAGCATTATCTCCCCTAGTCGGTCTCCGTTCTGGAAGCGAACTTTACCCTGCGAAGCAAATTAAAGACAAAGTTAGGTTATGCAGTCAAGCGCACATAATTTACGAGGTTTAAAGTTAAAGAGTCAATTATAAATATTACACTATTTGAATAAAAAAATATAATTTCCATGATGGCTTTGTGCCTGCAGTAACATTATTTATGCCTTACGTTGTCGTAGCTACCGCAATTCCGAGTCGATTGGTGATAAAGTTACGGGCGTGGTGTTGATGGTCGCTAGCCCTCGTGGTTCACAAATAGCACGAGAGAAGTGAAAAACATCAAATCTTACCTCTGGTTGGTCCCGAACCCACTATCTTCGAATAAGCGGTCTGGTGCTCTACCAGCTGAGCTACAGGGCAGAGTTTCTCGTGCATATTTCGGTATTCAACACCATTTCGATAACACTCTCGGTTGGGCCCGAAACTACGAACTTTAGATAAGCGGTCTGGTGCGCTACCAGCTGAGCTACAGGACAGAGTTTCTCGTGCATATTTCGGTATTCAACACCCTTTCGAGAACACTCTGATATTTCAGTAAAAGTCGCTAGAGTATGTAGGATAGTTCAGATGATGGTCAACTCTAGATATAACTATGAAGGATACCGTGACGCCTTGGAAGTCAGTGGCATTTAGTTGATCCGAGAGAGCATGTCCGCGGAACAGCGCATTAAGATCCGCTAACGATCTGTTGACGCCATGATTTTCTTTCAGCAAGCGATCTATGGCTTCAGCGATCACCCAAACTCCGTCGAAAGCGTAACCATGGTATTTACTATAAGCGTTCTTTCGTTTTTCGTTGTACATCGATAGGTAAGCTTGGGGAGTCTGCAAAAAAGGAGAATTTTAATGACGTCGACACGTTGCGGTTCTCAGCAGTGTGGCGCCGAGAACGTTTTGTTTAAACACGGCGACATACGGTACCGCCATCTCTTACAAACTTATTAGTTGCTTAATACGAAGAAGAAGAAAATTTTATTAGACAACTGCTGCCATTACCATTATATACAACAGAATTGTGAATGTTGATAGTTAGAGACACTATAATAAAACAAATATTTGTATCACACAGTAGCTGAGTTAGTAGAACGACAGACCGGCTATGTGGGGGACGTAGACTCAATACACACCCAATTGACGAGTTAGGTGGGTGAGTAAAACGTAGGTATATGGGTAGGCCGGTATGAACGAACTAATCAACGAACGAAAAAGGTAAAGGTGACGTTTTGGTGCTACTTTATGAATAAATGTCAGTCGCACATACAACATTGCCCTGTTACAACCCTAATATATTTTTTATATTAAACCATTCCACGACAAATCTTTCTCAATATTCAAGCACGAAAATCTTGCTCATTTCCTATTGTGGAAGGCGCGGG
>WURV02195436.1:0-12053 GCA_011762755.2 Epimenia babai | reverse complement strand
TAAACGGCCACCTGTCTTAACGGCCACTTTTTGATGATTCCCGTGAGTGGCCGCTTAATACAGGTTTGACTGTATATACATAAATGGCATTTTTTGCACTGATCAGCATTTTAGTTATCCTAGTATGGTTTCGCGTAGTGAACTAATGCGTGGGTTAGGATCAGGCTTAGCGATAGGCTTATCTGCTTTACACTCAGGTCTTCGGATGTCATCGGCAGGCGCAGTGAACTAGTGAAATCTGCCCGTAGATATCTCGCCATAACACAAGCTGATATTCTAACGCTATCGCTAACCCTAACTTTAGCCCGGATTGCACTAGTTCACTAGACCATTTGGCAGGCATATCAGACTAGTTCAGTGTGCCCATATTTTTATTTGTATTGATAGACTATTGCTTATTTGCTAGTCTATTTTTCACGAAATTATAATTATAAATTTTATATAACTGTTGCTAACTGGTCTTTGTTTATTCAAAGTTATAATAAGCCTGGCTATATTCCGAATTGTCCTAGATTACTCCCAAAAATGTCCGAGTTGACTAGAGAGCGAGTCTGTGTTCATGACTGGACAAGCGCTTATTCAAGTTGACTCGAGTTGTGTTGCTTTGTGCCCGACTTTACAATAATATTAATATACTAGTAATATAGTTATACTAGTTAACTACTAACCATTTTGATGAAATTCTGCTTGTTAGGAACTACTCATTTGTCGGTACAAGTTTAAAACATTTGCTAAATTAATAAAAGAATCTGGTCATTCGGTCAATTGCAGCAGCTGATTTCTGATCATTGTCAGGATGACGAACATCGAACTGTTTCAGTGGAACAATGTCACCAAAGCACTCGTCGACATTCGCATGGCATTGATTAACGTATTAACGCCTAAAGTAAAGGTCCTGTAATTTCTATACACTACTGTTGTTTCATATTATTGGTTGATGATGATGACTCGATAATTAGCCGTCACAGTCGATAACTTTGAAACTTTAATTCTTACGATATGTATCGATTATTAACCTTAGTTAAAGTGGAGAAAGGGAAGTTCACAACCTCCCGCTGCCAGCTGCCTGGAACAAATTTCGTCTGCTGTCATGGGAGACAATCAATAACGGCGGGAAACAAAATATCTCGTGATTTAAGTCCCTTGCTATATTGAACTAACTTCACTATTTAAAAATATATTTACGTTAGTAATATCATTAGCATCTCGACATTTCTGTGCCTCGATATGCATTTTAGTGGTTTATTATAACTATAAAACTACGCAAATATAGTGGTTATGTGGTATTTAAATAATAATACTTTTTATTTCACATAAGTGACCATTTTGGAATAAAATTGAAGGTTTTCAAACTTTTTAGCTCAGGGACCCAACCTATGGTGTATATTACAAATTATGCACCAAATTGTTCAAATAGGACCCAGTGTTCATGAAAATGTCCATTAATGTTAGTATTTCACATTCACCGCCACGAGCATTGGGGATGGCAAGAACCCTTCTCCCCATCCCGGAAATTAGGTGCTGAATATCTGCCATGGCTACCCTACGCCATTCCTCATGTAGTGCCGCCACCAATTGGCCAAGGTCTCGTACTGGTGGACTTCTCCGGTTGAACATTTGACCAATCATATCCAAGATGTGTTTAATGGGATTGAGAGCGAGAATTCTTGCTGATGCCATCCCGCAGTAATTTGGTAACTGCACGACATCTTTTGGGTCTTGCATTGTCATCCATAATAACGGGATGTAAATTGAGCACATGGTCATTGAAATGCGGCGTCACTACATTTTCGAGGATTTCATTGCGGCATCTTTAGCCAGTTAGTGTTCTTTGTCTAACTCCATAGACAGTCATAAGACATGCAACTCCAGATCATTATGAACCCTCCGCCAAATGGAACTCTTTGCTGATGTTCTTTTGTGCAAAAGCTGCTCCACGTTGCCTCTAAACTCGAATTCTACGCTCGTTTGCATGCAGAAGAAAGCAACTCTGTTTTGAGATGTAAACCATTCGCCATGTTCGCAGGTTCCAGTGTTACCGGTGAATACACCACTCCCTTCTCTCCCATTTGTGAAGCCTCTCTAGTTGAATTATTCGTACTGGTCATCTGACACAATAACCGAGATTCCACAGCTGATTGCGTACAGTTCTTGTGGAGATTTGACCATGTATCCGCCACATGGATCATAAGGCGTGACTACTGATAAAACAATGTCTTCGTACGAGTCTTCCGAGGCATCTGTCATCGTATTCGTTCGTTTTCTTGGGTCTCTCTGACTTTGCTTGATCTTTTATGTCACCAGTCTCTTTACACTTGGTTAGCAATCTATCAATAACACGGCGAACATAGCCCAAGTCTGATTGTACGGTTAGACATGCCATAGTCCGTCATCCCTGTTATTCAATATTTTTCTGCATTATAAACTGTCCCATACCATCATTATAAACTGGCCCCTACCATCATTAGAAACTGCCCCATGCAATCATTATAAACTGCCCCATGCCATCATTAGAAACTGCCCCATGCTATCATTATAAACTGTCCCATACCATCATTATAAACTGCCCCATGCCATCATTAAAAACTGCCCCATGTTATCATTATAAACTGCCCCATACCATCATTATAAGCTCATTATAAACTGCCCCATGCCATCATTAGAAACTGCCCCATGCCATCGTTATAAACTGCTCCATGCCATCATGATAATCTGCAACATGCCATCATTATAAACTGCCCCATGCCATCATGATAATCTGCAACATGCCATCATTATAAACTGCCCCATGCCATCATGATAAACTGGCACATGCCATCACTATAAACTTCTGCATGCCATCATTATAAACTGCCCCATACCAACTTCGTAAACTGTTCCAAACCATCTCCATAAACCGCCCAATACTGTAGAGTTCAAATCTGTATTAAGGACTCCTATACGTGTTTACGTTTTAACAAAAGATAGAAGACAAAGAAATAGATTTTCTACATTGTACCATTTGTGATGGCATTATTAGCAATACACAAAATTCGTCGGGTACACCCAGTGAGTTTAAAATGTATTTCTGTCTACAAATAGTATATATACTACAATTTAGCATATTGTGGCGTGTATATCATTCAGAATGTTACTTTTGTGTCCATTTGATGCTTCAATAACAGTTAACATACATTATATGAATGCAATAAATCAATGGTAAGTCTTGAGGGAGACAGACAACGCATTAAGTTCTCAACAAAATAACAAAATTACACCAATTTCATACAACATAATGGTATTTTAATTTATTTTACTCCTACACAATTTTATCGATAATTTAAAACTCATATACAATAAATCTACAGCAATATTTTGTATTTTTCAGCCCTAGGTACTCGATTAATGACCAGTCTGCCATCGTAACTAAGGGAGACAAATAGCCATGGGTCAGCCGTTGACCAGTCAACTGCATAGACACTGTCTTCATGCTCCTCGTATGTACACAGAACTGAGTCAGACGGTGCCTCGTTTTCCCTGTAAAATAAGAATCACTCTAAGGTAACTCAGTAGATGGTGAACATGTCCGAAACCGCAAAAAGAAAACAAATTCACAGATGGCAAACATGTGTGTAAACCTTCACAGATAACAAACCTGTGTGTAAACATTCACAGATGGCAAACATGTGTGTAAACATTCAGATGACAAACATGTGTGTAAACATTCACAGAAGACAAACCTGTGTGTAAATATTCACAGAAGACAAACCTGTGTGTAAATATTCACAGATGGCAAACATGTGTGCAAACATTACCACAGAACAGACATAAGTGTAAACATTATCAGACGACCAATGTGAATATGAACAATAACAGAGGACAAAAGGTGGTAGGCCTAATGTAAATAGGCAGAAGGCAAACATGTGCATGTAAACATGAACAGATGACAAACGTGAGTGTAGACAATAACAGAGGACAAACGCGTGTGTAACAGATGGCAATCATGCTTTAGTTTATGGTAAATCAACAAGCTTAACTATAAATGACAGAAAAAAATTAATGAATAAATCGTAATACTAAATACAAATATAGATCACTGAATATATGAAGTGAAATATAGCAATGGCTCACTAGCGTTTGAAATCGAACCAGTCTGTCAGCAATACGAGGTAATATACTATTATCACCTGCCATTGTCACCACTGGTCTCTTTCTCATCATCGCTGATATCGTCATCGTCCATAAGATGACCGAATGGTTCGGATGACAGCGAGATGACATTGTTGAGAATGACGCGACTGTCGCTACTGGACGTGAGGACGAGCTGGTCGTGGAAGTGGTTAAAACGTACTGACCACACCCTGTTGGGTTGATAGAGGCACGAGTCAAATAGTTGCAGATAAGAACGATGTGTTTAAAAGTGGTGGGTGGGACTACTTGAGTACTTTGTGGGGATGTACGCGAGAGTGTCGGTGTATTATGTATTGAGTATACAGTTGGTAGCCGTGTTAGTCTCCTAACGTAGTTTAACAGATAGAGGGCAACACCTTTTATATAGACTAACTAGTTTTATTGATAACAAGCTTTCGCAGACACACTATGCTTCTTCACCTTCTTTATCTCTTAAAGTGTATTATAAGTAATGTTATGCGATGTGCTTAAATAGGTGTGAATATGGGTGTTCGGTGTGATATTGGCTTTAATTAACAAGATAGGAGGGGGGTGTGATGATTATGAGTAATTGAATTCATTTAGAGTCATTGTATTTTGGACGTTAGATAAGTACACTGTTCTGGGTGGTGTATGGTGTCCTGCACAATAGACTGCAGAAGCTCATGTGTTGGATGACACGGAAGGGCTGCTGGGGAAAGTTGTATACATATTCATCTCATAGTTTTGTTTGCAAAAATCCTGCAGAAAATTGCACATAAATCATAGAACAGAAAACAACTTCGTCGCAGAACAAGAATTCTATCCAACTAAATCTTCAAGAAAAGCGAGATAACACGACAATGCATTTTTAAAATAATAAATCACCACCCAAGTCAGAACCGCAAGTAAGTTAGGAGAAACTGTGGTAAGTGGGTCGGAATGTGGGTCTAATTCTCTGAACCATGACTGCTGCTGGCTCGGGCATCGATGTCAATTATATAAAAAATCAGCTCAATAGATTATGATCATTCTAAATATCCCTGCATTTTGCAAGTTTAACTATAGAAGTTGGAATCTAGACCATTGTTCGGAAATGTGTTTTGTCCCTAACCCATGAGTAAGTTATGGAGCAATGAGTATATTGCATGTATTGCTGTGAGTACAGTGCATGTATTGCTGCTATTATAGTGTACTGCAAATATTGATGTCATTGCATGGCAGGTATTGCTATAAGTAAAAGGCATGTATTGCTGTGATGTTTACAGCATGTATTGTTACGAGTGTACAGCCCGTATTGCCTTAAGAATAGAGTTTTGTGGGTATACAGTCAGTATTGCTGAAAGTATACAATGAGTATTGCAGTAAGTATACAGTCAATATTGCAAAAGTATACAGCCAGTATTGCTGAAAGTATACAGCCAGTATTGCAGTAAGTATACAGCCAGTATTGCTGAAAGTATACAGCCAGTATTGCTGAAAGTATACAGCCAGTATTGCTGCAATCTTTAGTTATTGTCCACAAGATGGCCGTTCGCTTGAAAGTTCACTGATACCTGATATCCGATATAGCGCGTATAACCAACTGAGACATAAACATGCACGGATGTCTAGAAGAGGGAGCTACTTGGCAGTAGACAATGTGAGACGCACCAATGTGAGTGATCAGACAGAACCTTGAGCGGCTCGTTTGTGTTGCGTGTATCCCAGAATTTCACCCTGCAGTCATCTCCGCAGCTCGCCAAGTAGTACTGTTTGTTGGGGTTAAAGTCCAAGTCCCGGACGAGCTGGCCGTGGGCGTTCTCGATGCTGTACACCTGTCTGAAAAATCATCGTGGACAAGCAAGTGAGATGCTGATGACCATTACAAGACAGACTCATGCAGGATTAACTAGGAACAATTGGTCCTATAGGTAAAGCTGTGATAGAATGTAAAAAGTGACATAAGCGTATTGCAGTTGCAACAAGTCATTTAATTAATGCAGCTCTGCTAAAATACAAAAGAAATGGAGAGGGGGCCACTATGGAACTAGACAATAGAGGCTCTATGCGGATATACCTCGAAGGGCCTCATACAAATATTTACTGGGGACCCTATGAAATTTGACATAAAGGAGCCCTATACAAATACACAAGAGGGGAGCTATTCAGGGTTGTAGTACGGTGAATGATAAAGTAAAAGGAATAAAATAACATACTATAAAAAGCTGCAGGAATCACCAGATAATGCGATTTACAATTACATCATAAAATGATATCTTTTGAGATAAAATCAAAATAAGCGTCCGAATTAAATAAGACAATAACTATATAGTAGTATAGAGATTCACCAAAGAGCCATAGAATAATGGTATTGAATGAACTTACACAGATGAAAACTCTGAATAGGCTCTATCTGCAATTTATCGTTTGATAGACCTGGGTTATTTACAGTTATCCACGCGTACAATTTGCATACTGTACCGGTTATAAACTTCGCGTGTAAGTAAATTTCGCGATTATCTATAAATCGAGAACTTAAATTCCAGACGAAAATCATTTATTTTTTATTTATTTATTTTTTGATTACTTTGATTCGCGAAATTAAAATCCACGCTAATTATGTATTAGCCCTAAATTGGGAATATAGAACCAGCGAAATTAATTTCCGATACAGTATTACGGAGCACAATGTTAGGTGATGTAATGAGAAAAAAATATGAGAAATACCAAGGAAAAAATTGCTGACAAATGGATGTGATAAAAAATAAAAAGTACATTTTTAAGAAGATGGCCGACGAGAGAGTGACTGGATGCCATCTTTAGATTGTAAAAACTTAAAAGATTTATAAAAATAGATATAGATGGGAATAAGTATGCAATTTCTTGGCTTATTTGCTCGAAGTCAAAGAGGAAATAAATGGACTGAGTGTAATATTACATTAGCCAACAGCTGTAGATTGTCAAATGTCAACTGGGAGTGTGTTAAAGGGTTGATGTTTGCACATTTTCATACGAGAAATCACAAGCTTAAGAAAAGATGAGCATGTTACATGTGCAGAGGAATTATTACAGTTTATTAAAGGTAGATAAGGGTGGGGAATATATTAGTTATTAGTGCGCAAGAAGTTTTGAAAGTAGTACAGGATGTGAGACAGGCAGTGGAAGGAGTGAATGGTGGAAAGATGGATTAGTAATGACAGCTGTGAGCGGAACTCAAGCTGTATTTTTCTGAATTTCTGTAGTCGAGTCGAGTTCAGTGGGAAGAACATTGAGACGGAGTGAATTACATGTTGGTAGCATCAGAGTAAAGTGTAGAAAACTGACTGCATTGTGCGGAGGTCCCAACCACGTATAGTCGTGTCGTTTGCCGTAGCAATCTGTGTACAATTATGGTGTGGGTTCCACCTGCCGCAATTCAGCTTGGGGTGACCCTTTCCCTCTAAGGACGTCGAGTTGGACAGCTGTTTTGTATTACATACACTGATATATACATAAGGTAATGTAGACAATATAAATAATAATTACTCTTTAGCCTGCAGAATACATCTGTAGAATACATCTGTAAAATACTTTATGGGATTAATTTGGTATTAGTAAGAATGACAGATTTTTGCAGGCACGACATATCATTAATATTGATTTCTCCTTTTGACTCTTCATGATTCATATCTTGTAATAATAAAAAATTGCATCATACTGTTAAAATGTCCAAATCTAGTCTAAATTCTTCCCATCCATTGTTACCAGATTCTTCCCACCTGTGTTACCAGTTTCTTCCCATTTGTTACCAGATTCTTTCCACCTGTTACCAGTTTCTTCCCATTAATTGTTACCAGATTTTTTCCCACTCATGTTACCATTTTCTTCCCACTCATGTTACAAGATTCTTTCAACTTGGGTTATGTTTCTTCCAATTCACTGTTACCAGATTCTTCCAACTCATGTTGCCCGTTTCTTCCCACTTCTGGTACTGGTTTCTTCTCATTCACGTTACGAGATTCTTCTCACTCGTGTTACCAGTTTCTTCCCATTTATGTTACCAGATTCTTCTCACTCATGTTACTTCATTCCCATTCACGTTACCACTGATATTACCAGTCTGGTCCCACCCACATTACCAGTTTTCTCCACTCATGTTATACTTCCGTGTAATGCCACGACATGAGTTACAGTTAACACCAATTGTTGCGGAACAGAAACGTCATGATCCAGCAATTTTACGATTTAAAGTAAGCCACACCTGTGCTGATGCGCCAGCTATGTTCAGGTCCCACAGGAGGATGTGGCTGTCTGCGATACCAAGCAGATTGTGGCTCTCACCGCCCGGGTGCCACAGGATACTGTGGGATATCAAACATGCATTGAGTGACCAACGTGATGGAAATTTAGAAATAAATTTAAGTAAGATTTAAGTAAATTTAGAAGTAAGGGTTAAAGTTGCTATGTGTTTTTTTGGGTCACCGATTGGCACCAACATCACATTAGTGGTGACAAAAAATTTCTTGGTGACACATTTTTTACTATGAATATAACACACACCTTTGTTATCAATGAAATGCTTACACTGAGACACCGGACGATACAAATGTGAGTCAATACACGCCATTTGGCAATTTCCTCAGCTCAACATTTGATAATGAAACAGCTGAACGATATACGTGCAAACGATATCACCTTGGAAATTTGTTTGGCTCCTACCATAATGGTTAAAAAAATGAAAAAATGAAAAACTTTTGATCGCTGTTCTGGTGACAAGAAATTCGAAGCCAGCATGACCCTTGCCTAATAGTGTGTTCACACATTATACAATATTGCTTCGAAATCACATTGACTGATCAATATAACCATGACCTTGACATTGAGCGCAAAAATGAAGGATAGACTGCGTTCCTTCAATCGCCGTTACAACTTGGACCAATGAGAACCCTGGTATAGGAAGAGTCGGTACAAATTTATCCACTGACAATGTTAGTATAAGTTTTCCTGAACTGTTGTGATTAGTAGAAAAAAGAAACATTTCTTTCACAATGCACTGATCTTGGTCATGTGACTTAGAATCGTAACCTTGTCAAAGGTCATTCTGACAATGTGAGTGTACATGCGATATGAGTAAGACCGATCATTATGACATCACATCGATATATCCCATAATGCAAACACACTATCACTCCTGGAAATATTACATTCATTGATAAGTAGTAAATACAACGTTCAAGTCCTTTACATGTACATGTAATTCCCTTCTGCTAACTACTGCTACTCTCACTGACTTACCATGTCATGAGTGATAACAGGTTTAGACAGAGAAAAAAGGAGGTTTTAGCACAACTTTGTTGATTGTAGCAAATGTCAGTCAAACTAAAAATATTTATTGCGTTATGACACACCTAAGAAATTTACATGATGCAATTTAATAACAATCCTTATTAAAAGGCCATGCCAAAAAAGCTTTCTCATTTCAAAAGTAGTGGCGCAAGAATAAAACAAATCGCTGGTATATGCAGAGATTAACTCTCAACCACTTGTACCAAAAGAAACGATTGAAACCACCGTAATATGGGCGCTGAAAGTGAAAAACAGCGGCCTGTAAAAATGGTTCCTAAAATTTCACTGCGTCTCTCTACTTCAACAATTGTAGTAAAAATAAGCTTATCTGTTAAACTCATGAAATGAGCGTGGAATGACCCAAGCAATTCCAGTAACTGGCCAATCAAGCTTCAATCTTCCCCGTCTGCCATTTGACACTAATCTGACAGAAAGCGACAAGTAGGTAATAGAGTGAACTAAGCATGAGATGAATGCGACAACTGATCAAAAATGAAGGTGAAAAACAGGCCAAAGAGCGCAAGGTGGACTGACCATTTCATGTCGGATGGTTCAGCGGTTCCATTGAGATGACAGACATGCTCGAGTGACTGGAAAGATGACGAGTCATCCGTTGTTGCTAGATTAGAGTTTGACGGTAACCGCCAGACCGCGGCTCGAAGCTCCGACTTACAATCACTCGCTGGGGAAACACCCGTAAAACAAATTAGGTAAAAACCCCCTCGGTGATAAATTAGGTAAAAACTTGCTCAGTGATAAGTTAGGTAAAAACTCGTTCGGTATTAAATTAGCCAAAACTCGCTCAGTAATAAACTAAGTAAAAACTCGCTTTGTAATAAATTAGGTAAAAACTCGTTTGGTAATAAATTCGGTAAAACGTCGCTCAGTGATAAATTAGATAAAAATACCCGCTAGGTAATAAATTAGGTAAAAAAATCGCTCGGTGATAAATTAGGTAAAAACTTGCTCATTGATAAGTTGGGTAAAAACTTGCTCGGTATTTAATTATCCAAAACTCGCTCAGTAATAAACTAAGTAAAAACTCGCTTTGTAATAAATTAAGTAAAAACTCGTTTGGTAATAAATTAGGTAAAAACTCGCTCAGCGATAAATTAGGTAAAAATACTCGCTAGGTAATAAATTAGGTAAAAAAATCGCTCGGTGATAAATTAGGTAAAAACTCGCTCGGTAATAAGTTAGCTAAAAACTCCCTCGGTAATAAGTTAGGGAAAAACTCGCTCAGTGATAAATTAGGTAAAAACTTGCTCAGTGATAAGTTAGGTAAAAACTTGCTCGGTATTAAATTAGCCAAAACTCGCTCAGTAATAAACCAAGTAAAAACTCCCTCGGTAATAAATTAGGTAAAAAGTCATTTGGTAATAAATTAGGTAAAAACTCGCTCGGTGATAAATTGGGTAAAAATACTCGCTAGGTGATAAATTAGGTAAAAAAATCGCTCGGTGATAAATTAGGTAAAAACTCGCTCGGTAATAAGTTAGGTAAAAACTTGCTCAGTGATAAATTAGGTAAAAACTCGCTTGGTAATAAATAAGGCGAAAACTCCCTCAGTGATAAATTAGGTAAAAACTCGCTCGGGTAAAAACTCGCTCAGTAATAAATTAGGTAAAAACTTGCTCGGTGATAGATGAGGTAAAAACTTGCCTGGTAATAAATTAGGTAAAAACTTGTTCGATGACGATTCATTGAAAAAATGTCACAAAATTAAACAACGACCCAATTCAATACAAATCTTTATTGATAGTCAAACATGAAAATTGTGCTCAATTCATGTTGTATAAAGAGCAAGGAAATCTCTGGTTAGTACAGAAAACAGAAAATACATATCGCACTTGAGAATACTTACTGTTATTGTAACAGGTAGTCAGGAGATCCTTGTCAAGGGTGGATGAACTCACATGCCAGATCTCACCAGCTCGGTGGAGGAATACGGTCTTGTTGACAACATTGTTCTCATCATCAAAGTCGATATGATGAATCTGTGGACATTCCGACAATTTTCTCTAGCAGTAGTGATAGTGGAAATATAGAAAATACACACGTTGTACCAATGGAGATTTTAGCTTGACACTGTCTCGCCTTATTGTATAACAATTCCCTATTCAAATGACAAGGGACTTGCTGGGATTAGTTATAAAGCGCCCTCTCCATGATCTTTTTGCACACCACCTCGGCAACAAAGGTAAAGTGATTCCAAGCGTGAATTTTACCTTTTATTAAACATTTACAAAGGCTGGCTAACAATAACTATTATCAATAAGCCATTTATTTATCCTCCAATAATACGATGCTAGTCACGTATTTTATGTCAAACTAATATAATGAAGTGTACACAAGAAAATGAATATATTTGGGAATTATAATAAACTTTACTGCATACTATAGAAATAGTATAATAAACTTCGCTACATACGACACAATGCGTGTAGCAAACTTTACAATATACTGCACAATTAGTATAATAAACTTCACTACATACTACACAATTAGTATAATAAACTTCACTACATACTACACAATGCATGTAGCAAACTTTACAATATACTGCACAATTAGTATAATAAACTTCACTACATACTACACAATTAGTATAATAAACT
>WURV02195425.1:0-12053 GCA_011762755.2 Epimenia babai | reverse complement strand
ACGTTGTAATCGTGCATGCATATTGGCATTGGTAAGTTGAGTTGCTTTGCATTTCTTAAAGCACTTTAAACGCAAATCCTTTTTGATAATGTCATTAACAGACGGCAGGGATATACCAAGTTCACGGGATATCTCTCTCTGGGTACGATGTGTTTGAGGATTGTCCTCTTGACTTAACACGAGTAACTCAACTTGTTCAATGTTAGCTTCGGTACGTACGGTTCGTGGACGCCCACTACCAGGCTGACGTTCACATGATCCTGTTGTATCAATCTTTCTCAACAATATACGCAGTCCTTCTAACTTCCAATTCTTTTCCGGAAACTCGCAAATCAACTTCTTTGCACCGTAATGTTTCAATTGTCGAAGAAATTTTATGACAATACGATCTTCTTTTGTAAATACCATTTTGTTATGAACACTACCAAATTTGTGTATGCTTGTTGATGATGTCAATGTAATGTGGTTTCCATGGTGAGACATAACATAGAGGTGGAATTTGTTAGATAACTTCTTTTAGACTACTGCACACTTTGTTAGAAGAATATCCATCTCTTATTGCCTGATTTATAATATATAATATAGAGTGTTGTTTTTTTCTGAACACGGTGTATATGTACATATTATATCATACATCATGTGCAACACAAATAACACTACTTATATACTAGATGTAATCATATTAATACATTTATGGTCAACAATTTTAAAGAGATGTGATACACATATTTAATTATTGTCAATGTCTGTCAGCGATAAATTTTTCTTTCCACCGTTATTATTGATCTGGTAATTGTGGAAACAAAAGCTTTTTACTACTTTAGTAAACAAATCATTGTAAGAAAAATGAGTGTTAATGTGAATCATAAATTTATCTAAAATTTGTCTATTTACCATTATAAATATTCCTGTACATTGCTTTGGTGCCGTGGTTTAAACGCGGTGTTTCAGGTGAGGAACGCACAAATCTCAAATTTTTGCCATGCTTTTCACTCCAGGAAATGAGCAAGATTTTTGTGTTTGAATAATGAGAAGGATTATTTTGTGAAGTGGATTATTGTTGAAATTTTTTTGAGACTATAATGAAGTAGCACTAAAACTTGCTTTTTATTTTGTTGATAGACAAGTTGAAAAGGTGATTGCATTCATTGTAACTTGTTATTTGATGCAGTCATATAGATTTATGCTGAATGCAGAGGTCAACTCAACTACAGCCGCCTGGTGTCTGATTATTGGCCAGAGTTTGGACAGAATGGTAAACAGAACATCTCAGTTGACATGCTCCTCAGTCACCAGGTGCTCTTTGGATCCCACGTAAAGCTTTTATATGTTTCTTCTCTCGGGTTTGATGACCATTTGTCTTGTTTCATGAAGCATTTGATGTTTTCCCATGACCATTATCAATAAGAATGTTTAATTCACCAATCTGACCTACATTTGACCTACAAGAACTTGGACATATCTGCATTGCGGACACTGGATATAATGTGCAGATTGAAAGCTGACAAACAGTGCACTGCAGAGACTCTTTACATATTCATTCGCCATGTAGTAAATGTGTTGTTTTATAAGGAATAGTTGTTTCATTTAATTTTTAGGCAAGTGAAGTTAATGTATTTTCAAGGCACAAAAATTATGAAATTATATTGATTGTGTAGTACAATAAAAAGCTAAAAACATAGATAAGACACACCAGTCTAATTTATTTTGTATGTTTGATTGATCATATATGGCAACCATTTTGGTTTTATTAGGCAGGTTTAGGTGCTATGGAACCTCAGATACCTCTCAATGTCCTCTTGAACTGGGTGGAGAATACTGACAAAATAGATGCTCTTTTGGAGATGCAAGTACCATTATGGCCACCTGGTATGTAGAGATTTGATGAATGACTCTATTTATTAGTTGATTTTTTTATAGATTTACTTATGTGTATTTTATACAGTTATATGTAACTTGCATTTGGTCTTTCATTGAATTTATTCCTTAATAACTATTATATGAGGGTGTTACCTTCGATAATAATCGTATATTTCTATTTTATATGATTACTTTCATCAATCTATTCCATTTTTGGCATTAATTTTATTTATGAATCATTAACTCCTCTGAGCGTTGAATTTCCCATAAGTTGATCGAAATGACTGTTGTACACTGACCAGAATGACTTTATAATGTAATATTATAATTGTTATAATTGATCTTTTGTTCGTTTTTCAGACCCCCAATTGTACAGTTATACTTTATTCATATGTATATATCCCTGCTGTGTGATTCTAGCTTCAACCAGATGCGATATTGGGTTCATGCAATACCTTGTGCTCTTTAAAACTAGTTGGTCTATATAAAAGGTATTATTTCATTAAATTAGTAAAATGTTGTACATCATGCAATAGCTGATATGTTTGTTATAACGTCCTGAGACTGTAATTTATGTATAATTTCATTTAGTTGTGTTTCAGGAAGCCGTTTTGGCTACTCACCCTTTGCCTACGGACTATACATCGATGCCCTCATTAGACACGCCGATCCACATGGAAGAACTGCTTCACAATTTTTCCATGATGAGATTTCTATCCCTTATGGTAATTTTAGTGCCCATTTTGTAGAACTTTTATACAGTTATTAGTTGTGTGTTTCATTTTTTGATAATAGTTACTCACACATGTTATAAACCTTATAAGACTGTATTTGATAGGTTTGTACGTCTTTAACTAATTTTGTCATCAGTGTCCATTAGCAACTGAGTAGCAGATTCAGAGGCTAATTTTGAAATTTGATAAAATACACCATAATATCAAGTCTAGAATATTTTATACTATAAAAATTTAGTATGAAATATAACTTTTTCACTATTCATATTTGCTTTGTAGCACATTCAAGAACATCTCAATATAGGTTGGTTGATGTAGCAAAGTCATTCATTCCATTAAATACTGGAAAAGAAAAACGCAGAAATTACATAGGTGTATGGTTTACGAATTCATCCAACAGATGAATAGAGAATTTATCATAAGAAAGATTAGTTTATAATTTTAATTATATTCATGCACTCTATTCACTAATTATAAAAGCAGGCATAAAATTAATTTCCCGTATGGTATTTCCATTCACGACTCCCAATTTTATATCATTTCTCAATGTTGCCATCGCCTCAAGTTTTAAGTTTCCCTGCTGCATGTCTGCTGTATAACATTGAGCCTGTGATGATGAGACACCTGAGATAATTCACACTTTGTACCATACGATGCCAGGTATAGACTTCCACATCGGCTTGCCTTACGAGTTATTTTACCGCAAAGCTCGAAGTGATGTTGGTGGAGTCAAGATCAGTTGGTTCCTCGATGCTTTGAGGTCGATGCGTTACTTTAAACTTACTCTCGCAACGTTTACCAATCAATGGTACCATCAGAGTGTCAAAATTGTATCAGGAAAGAAAATAGAGGTCAGTTGAATATATTCACATCAAGCAGTTCCTCATTCTTCCAGCAAATGTCAGCAAAAAAGCTGGTGATGTCAAGTATAAGTGTCTCACAACCATAAAGTCTTGAGAATAAACTCTTTATGTGTGACAATGAAGTTTCAGTCTACTTTGATATTTAATTATTAAACAAATGTAAAACGTACATGCAATATTGTATAATAATGATTATATAAGTTCTGAGACTTCTAGTAAAATTTTTTTCTATGTTATTTCTATACATTTGTTTTTTCTATGTTATTTCTATGTCTTTTCCTGTTATTTTTATGCATTTGTATCTTTCTATGTTCATGAAAGATCGCTCAATTTAATATTATTTATGTCTTTATACATCTTTACATAATTATGCTACATTTAGTGGTTTACCGTCTGATAAAGAACAAGGAAAAGACAGTAGCACCTTGTGAGACTAACTAAAGTTTATTGAAACTCAAGTTTTGTTAGTCTCATAGTCTCACTTTTGTTAGTCTCATAAAGTGCTACCGTCTTTTTTTTTGTTCGTTACGTACATAGACTGAAATGGCTACCCTCACTTGTTCTTGCTGTCTGATGAACGACACACATGAATTTTACTCTAATAACATTCTCCATATACTTTTTACAACCTTGGCAACTGTCTGTTGCTTAGCTACTCCATACCTCAGATAGTGCTAATGATGCTCACCCATGTTCTAGTGTTTCTCACATATCTATTGGCATAAATCTCATATTGAATGGTAGATATCTCATATATAGTAGCATTAGTCACATGCCTATTACGGTTCCTGACATATCTATTGACGTTAATCAATTTGCTATTTGGCTATATAATTTGTTGAAAATTTTTATTTCAGTTTATGCTGCTTATATTAAAATCAGAATGTGATTAATTGCTCGCAATACCTTATGGCTGTAACAATTCGATGTTCGCAGGTTCTCACTAAAAATGATCCCGAGTATGCTGCCGTTCCTTGGGTGGCAGATTCAGGGTACGGTACGGCCAACGCAATTGCTAAACTGTTCTTTCATCTCACGAGAAACGACAGTAACCTTCTGAGTGTGGACACAATCGAGCGACTTAGTGAACCTCTGGTCAGTGGAACCGACAGTGTGCTGGACATTGATGTCAACTTCGGGCGTGGACTGTGGACCATGAAGAATGCTTTGGTAGGTGTGAGTTACCTATTCCGGCAACATGTTGAAGTTTGGAAGAAAAATTTATTGTATTTACACACTAGTGTATAACACATTATGTTTTCCTAACACATAAATAGTACGTCTAAACAATAACAATAATAATAATACATGCATCATCTTTAATCATATACATAAATATAGAAACAAGGTTATATACGCATATAAACACACTCAAATAAATACATAACATATGTATACAAGTATAGTATATATAAACATTGTACACACATACACAAGCATGAAGACTATGTAATTATAGAGTATAATAATTATCATTGTATCAGCGCAATACTCTCATACACTCTTCAACATACTTATTCACGTTTTGAGCCTTTGCTTTGACCGGAACTTCCGGTAAAAGAGCGGTATATATTTCTGCCGAATATTGTTTAATGGTGGACATACGAGAAGAAAGTGTAGTTCATCCCCGACCACACCAACATCGCACATTTGGCACAATCTCTCATCGTGAACTATACCACAATATCGGCCGGTTTCAACCGGTAGTGGTAGATTACTGGTCCTCAAGCGACAGAGGGGCATGTACTCGCTACCCGGGAGGTTTACCAAGTACCTTTCCATTCCCCTCTCTCGCTTGAAGACACCGTATACATAACTGGTTGCGTCTATACTGGCCTGCCATGTCTGGACGAATTCGTCTTCTAGTAACTGTTTTACTCGTTTTTTTGTACACGGCAGTGGAACTGCAAACGCGCTGGTTGAGCCAGATATCATAACAACCGTGCGATGCTAACTGGTCGCGGATAAACTTTGCCCAATCCAACTGTAAGTTTGCCTGATAGGGGAGGACGGTTTTGCTGAAAAGTTTGTTACATAGATGGTCTGATTTGACCGTACAAAGGTTAAACCAAAAACATAATGCCCGTATCTTACAATGGATTGATACCGGATATGCGCCGAGTTCGCCACGGATGATGCGACGAGAAAGATAAATGTCTTGCGCGTTCGTACACAGCAGACAATGATTGGTCTTTCCTCCTCCAACGTGCACTTTTGGCAGATTGGTGTCGATATTTTCATTGTATTTAGGTGCCTATTCCGGTTACAGATACATAATAGTACATATATTCTATATATAACTTCAGTTTTGTGTTTAATTAAAAAATGTGATTGTTGCCATATGTTTTTCCGACCGTTTTTCAAATACCGATCAGTGCGAGTTGTTGGCAGGTTAAAAATCTGGCAAAATTAGCTGACAACTGTAATTGTACTACAAATACTCACATTTAATTGATGTATTTTGCATTCACATACTAAGGTATTAATTGAAATAAAGCAAATGAAAATGTAAAAAATAATGAAAAGAGGGAAAACGTCAAAATGCTAATGATAAAAAATTCACTAATCGGGTAACATGACAACGTGAGTGTGGCACATCGCGGTGCCGCCGCACACACATTCAATCGCGAATTGCCTCAAGAAGTGCCTTTTGTGTAGAAGATACACTACTATCTAACGCATCCGTCGACCGAGTCGTTGATTGTTGCGGCGTGTGCCTTTCGTATAACAACATCCACTACGCACGTTTAATTGATAAACGCAACCATTAACACAGTACTCCAATCTATTGCTATTTTTGGATACAATAATGACCCGGTTGCTCTAAAGGTAACGCGTTGACAGGGTCGACTTTATATATAAACACCTATCACTGTGTGGACGTACTTGGAGAACACCCGAAGTATTATTCTGGACTTTAATGTTATTAATTTAAACTAGGTTATTTTAAATGTCGCCCAAATCTGTAAGCTTTTTTGTCAGTCCATCTATTTTCCCATATGCACCAAAAAGTTTTCTACATCCACCCAATCCTTGCAATTAAAACTATGACTACAAATATAGCTGTAACTCGAAATACAACTGTGACAACTATGAATACAAATTCAACTACAACTTCCAATACAACTATCACCGCAATGCTCTAACTAGAAATAGCGCTGGATAGAAATGCACAAGAAAAAAACCTTTACCTGATGGGGCAAAGGTTTTTTCCTGTGCATTTCTATCCAGCTATATATAGAACCACATTGGATATCCTAATTACCATCATAGAAATAGCGCTGTAAATGCAGTTGCTGTTGTGACGTTTCAACGTAAGTAGGATTAAAGAAGGTTATTGTCTAACACCTTTGACGTTGTGGTTGCTGTGCACTACGATCCCGTGCACATGAAATATAGCCTAGTTTTGTAATTGGTTCACATGATCTACATATTACCAAATTATCTACAGAAAGTGATTCGCTGCCAGATCCAAGAACACTGAGAGCATCACTTACAGTTTCGAGATGGATCTTACCTCGAGTCTGTTGAGTCTGTCTTTTCACTCATATATATAACTATATTAAACTGATGTCTTTTTCATGTTCAGCACAATAGCATTATAGAATTTCACGCGTCAGTGCTTCCCCAACTTTTAGAGAACAGAGGTTATTAGTCGAGTGGTAGGAGCACTGGACTCATAATCGATATGTCGCGGGCTCAAAATTACCCGTCGACGTCGATCGCAAGCAAGTCAACCCCCCCCCCCATTGCTTCAGTAAATCCGTCTCCAAAATAGGTACACGCTTGATGTCAGTTTCAACGGGTAACATGCCAGTGATGAAGGTATGTTGTCTGCGCTGAATATAACATTTAAAAACGATAATTGTAAGCCGCATCCGAGAGCCCTGGCGATATTTGCGGGCTATCACTGTTGTACTTTCCCCTCTATCTTTACTTCCTTACCATGCTTGCTCAAATTGGAATAATTGTGCAATTTAGCGAATTACTGCTACTGAGTATAATGTAGAATTGATGTGGCTTTCTAATTCCCCGTCTTGAATTCGAGCGAAGCCAAACGAGAGACCTTTTAAATTCTCTCCTTCGTGTGACATTAAAGTATACGGAAACAGTCACGATATTTCCACTTATTCAATAACCATTGATGTTCGTTGTTTTCAAAATGTGAACGTCATACATTTAATTCGAAATAGATTGTCCGATTATGATTTATAAGTCAACCATTAAAATTTTTAGATGGGGCTATATCTCAAAAACACAACTAAGAAACCGATATTTACTTTCGTACTCCTATCCTCAACCGGCCATCAATATGCCTGCATAGCTGTAAATATGTCTGATAAATGTAGATATGATCTCAATTGGAAAAATTTTTCTACGTTTAGTACGGGAAAGTAGCATAAGTACTGATCATTTGCTTGACTGAAATTTTGCGTCACGATATTTTACTTTATTGAACTTTTTCTCCTGAAGCAATGCTGGTATACAAACGCGCGATAACCTTCGTAACGTTTTCTTCAAGAAGTAACGTTTTCTTCAACAAGTATGTAATTATCTGCTAACTTTTTGGTAACCTACATCACAGATCAGGCAGATCTGATTCCTTAAATCGTTTATTCGCTCTTCTACTCAGCGTTTTCCGAACTTTCCTAACCCAATGCATTCTTCCCCGTAATTAGAGTCGAAACAACAAGTTCTATCTAAGGTCCAAAATATTTATTAAAACTACATGGTAAATGGTTTAAACGAGTTAATACACAGTCTATTGAGATGGTCATAACATAACGGAGAAGATAGTGAAGGTTGAGTGGGCGAGGTCTACATTCCAGCGGCGCAGTCACGGTTCATTTGTAAGTTACTGAGACAGACATCAGCTGTCAGACCCGCCGGGTTCCCGATGCGGAGGGGACAAGTTGTCATCGCCAGTTTGTCTGAAAACATTCAAAAGCTCCTTAACCAAGCTATCAAACTGTCACGTTGTGCGTCTTATACGCTCAGTTTTATAAAAAGCGCCCTAAACCGTGTACACTAACATGTCAACCAATAAAAGTTATAAAGATGGCCGATGCCTGTTTATCAATCGAATTTAGCGCATTTTAAAGATAGATGTGACGGCAATAGATTTAAAGATAGATTGATACGTGTCTGAAATACGAGTGATGTTTATACTCACAATTGAAGGAGGCGAAAATGTTTTGGGGCGTGCTGACCGTGCAGGCTGACCGACCAATGAGCTGATCGTTAACGGTCACGCTGAGAGCTCCGTCAGCAAAGCGCCAGTTGATCGAGTCGATAAGGTTTCGGTTTGCCTACAACGCGGTAAAAACACGGATGGTTCTAATTCCTCTCTTCGTCTATTCAGTAAATTTATTAATTCTCTAGGAAATGTTTCATTTATTTACTCCATATTCATTAAGACGTCTGATATTTTTATAGCTCAGTTGATAGCTCTATTCACATTTTACCCCTTTATCTATTCATGGCCAGAATTGTCTTTCTAAAAATTAGCTAGCGTATATGGCGAGCTTGGAGAAATCACGGTAGTGTAAACCACGGTGTATGAGCGAAAACAGTTGACGTTCGTTGATACACGTCGCTGGTACCAGACGGTACAAGCTAACATATGGCGAATACTACCAAGCGAATATAAACGAGACCATATACAGGCACCCCAAGCGCATCCACAGCAGTGATAAAGCTTTGTCATGGCTCGCGCTTCTCGGACTAATATAGGCGGTAACGCTTGAAGATATTTTTACCTCGAAAGCCATAGATGGTATACTGTGGTATATTGTAAATATGTTGTATACTGGATGCAAGAAGCAAACCCCGGTGTTCTGACATTCAATTCGAACGAATAACTGCTGGACCAACAAAATTTTCATGTAAAGGCTTCAGAAACAGGACTAGTAGTCTCGTCGTTGTACTCGACTTAATGAAGCATTGGAAATAAAGAGATCTATTTCATTTCTCAATCATCTACATAAAACGATACTAAAATCGTTCACCAGTCGTGTCGTTAAAAATATGCCTGAAATTAAGGAGTCTGAAGACTGTAAATGATGACTTACGATGGATCTTCGCGGAAGCATCCTGCAGGTCTGGAAGAAGCGATCAGCCACGAATGTGTACGAGTCGTTGCCTGGGTTGTAACCTATCCTCAGAGTGGGACCTTGATTGCGGCCACAGTCGCCGTTCGTCATGATGATAATCGTGTCTTGGTTGTTGGCGACGTTTGCGATGTTCTGGAAGCGGACACCGAACCGGATGTTCATCGAGTTTCCGTAGTCGTTCGACTCGAGGTAAGGAAACGAGAAGTAGGCAGCGCGGTAGCAGGTCGCTTCGAGATTACGGAAGATACTCGTCGGGTTACCCTCGTACCGGATGTGATGTCCGTTGTTTGTACGGCTGAGGATTCCGGTTCCAGTAATGTTGAGAAGACGCTCGCAGAAGGGCCGCTGCGGCACTTGAGCAACTGGGTGACCACAAGTAGACATAGGCATAATATAAGGATTTGCGCGGAACGGAAATTTTATTTAAGTCACTAAAATTGGCTACTTTATGAGTTAAAGTTACCAAATAACACAAAGGTAATTATATGCAATTTATAAAAATTATCTAAATATATCTAAAAGGCGGTTTAAACCGTTCAGTTGAACTATGGGATTGTCTTACCCCTCATCTAGATTTTAATGATGACGTTTTAAGTTTTTAGTAAATCATAGGGCTAACACGTGCATGATATGTCATTCTTCAAAAACAACCTTATAATGGTACATCGTTATAAAAGTACAATAGACAAAGCAATCGACCGACTGTCTGTCTCAAGTTACCCGTAAGTAGTGAAAATGCCTTGTTTTGTCGTGATTTTGACAACCGGGTTAATCAACACTTTTTTAAGGTGTAAATAAAACTCTTTAAACGTGTTACTTTATTGACTTGATTTCTATCGTGTGACATTTATAGTTACATCGGTTATTTACAACTAGATCGGCGCCAGTGGTGTAGTGGTTGGACGCGCCGCCTTTCATGCGAGAGGTTGTGAATTCAAACCAGCATAAACCAGGGATTTTTTCCCGCGCCTTCCACAATAGGAAATGAGCAAGATTTTCGTGCTTGAATATTGAGACAAATTTGTCGTGGAATGGTTTATTTTAACAATATCTTCGGGATATAACAGGGCAATGTTGTACGTGCGACTGACATTTAATTATAAAGTAGCATCAGAACCTCGCCTTTAACATTTTACCTTTAAATGTTAACAGAGAAAATGACATGCGTTACTTAAGCAGGAAAGGTTCCTACCTTGGGATGGATCGGTGATACACGCGCAGACCTCCATAGCGAAGCGAGTACCGGGTCCGCATTGTCTGAGGATCCCACCTTGGTAATAAGCATTGGCGGGATCGTTGTTATTCCGAGCCCTGAATCCCGCGGTCTGGCACACTGAAACCGGAAACACATTCCGTCCTCCGTAAAGAAAAGTATTTATATGACGTCGTCTTTCATCAGCTTCACGAAGGCAACCACATTACATTTATAATCAAACATTAGGAGAAACAACAAACAGTATAGAACGTTTTGTTTAAATTATCTCCGAAAGAGCAAATAATAAACTCAATCTCAAGAGTTTTCTATCCTCATAATGATCTACGTGATTTTTTCCTACTAAATTATTTAATTTTTGTCAAACGATTTTGATCCTTATGATTGCTGTTGTCGGCTTAATTATGTTTTTCCAGTAAAAACGTGAAGGAATCTAAACCTAAAGATCCATTACAACTGTACAATCCCGTTTTTCTTCCAATCGCTTATTGTTGTGTTGTGGTCAACGTTATATTTCGCGAGCGCTTTTTGGGCACATTGCTGTTTCCTAGTATTCGTTGATTTTCTCATTACAAAACAAAATGGTAAAAACACCAAAATAATATTCCTACATTGCTCTGCTCATATTTCCTTTGGGTTATGTTACTTTTCCTTTGTTACTTTGTTACTCAATAAATTACGCTAAAGGGAAGGAAATTTTACCTAGAACTTTGTAGAAGTGTAGCCATTCATCCGGGACCACCTGTCCGTAACCAATGGCGACGACGGCGGCTAAAACTATGAAAGTTTTCATTCTGAAACAAGATTAACTTCGATGAATTGCAAATATATCTATCAGATACTACTCGATGAGAAGGGAATTGAACCACGGACCCCTGGATTCAAAGTCAAACGCTCTAACCTCTACGCCAGCTGCCCTTTTCTAAAATAATAGAAAATAAAGTCGATATAAAACGATATATAAAGCCGAGAACAGTGACCCCCAAACATTCTCATCGTTTGGGCCTATATTCATTGTACGATTTCCCTCGTTTTCAAAAATAAAATTGAAATGAGTAGAGGAAAAGATAAAATCAATACAACTTATAACAAGAGTGAAATCGTATCTTCGATAAGTCACTTTTGTTTCTCACTTTTGTCATTCTATGTGAGGAGCCTATACAGTTGGTAGGTAGTATCTATAAATACCTACGAAGATTTATGTACCGTACGTACCTGGATCGATTTGTGACAGACGCGAGTTTCTAGTTACCGTAAGAAGTGATCACGG
>WURV02195414.1:0-11065 GCA_011762755.2 Epimenia babai | reverse complement strand
TCTATAAACTGTACAGGGGTAGGGTGATGATAAAACTTAGTAGGAACCCCACATGATCAGATACTCTAAATATACATTATACAGCAGGCATGATGATGGATCTATAAACTGTACAGGGGTAGGGTGATGATAAAACTTAGTAGGAACCCCACATGATCAGATACTCTAAATATACATAATACAGCAGGCATGATGATGGATCTATAAACTGTACAGGGGTAGGATGATGATAAAACTTAGTAGGAACCCCACATGACCATATGCTCGAAAGTTAATTAATTGCAAACTCCGGGCATAACAGATCACAAACTCTGCATGCAATTTAGATCGAGATATAACTAATCATGGGGTCTCGATGTAACTAATCATGGGGTCTCGATGTAACTTATTATGGGGTCTGGATATAACTAATCATGGGGTCTCGATGTAACTAATCATGGGGTCTCGATGTAACTTATTATGGGGTCTGGATGTAACTAATCATGGGGTCTAGATGTAACTAATCATGGGGTCTGGATGTAACTAATCATGGGGTCTGGATGTAACTAATCATAGGGGTCTAGATGTAACTAATCATGGGGTCTGGATGTAACTAATCATGGGGTCTAAATGTAACAAATCATAGGGTCTAAATGTAACTAATCATGAAGGGTCTAAATGTAACTAATCTTCAGGTCTAAATGTAACTAATCATGGGGTCTGGATGTAACTAATAATGGGGTCTGGATGTAACTAATCATGGGGTCTGGATGTAACTAACCATAGGGTCCAGATGTAACTAATCATGGAGTCTGGATGTAACTAATCATAGGGTCCAGATGTAACTAATCATGGGATCTGGATGTAATTAATCATAGGGTATAAATGTAACTAATCTTGAGGTCTAAATGTAACTAATCATGGGGTCTGGATGTAACTAATCAGAGGGTCTAGATGTAACTAATCATGAAGGGTCTAAATGTAACTAATCGTGAGGTCTAGATGTAACTAATCATGGGGTCTGGATGTAACTAATCATAGGGTCTAGATGTAACTAATCATAAAGGGTCTAAATGTAACTAATCTTGAGGTCTAAATGTAACTAATCATGGGGTCCAGATGTAACTAATCATGGGGTCTGGATGTAACTAATCATAGGGTCTAAATGTAACTAATCATAGGGTCTAAATGTAACTAATCGTGGGGTCTAAATCTTACTAATCATGGAGTCTGGATGTAACTAATCATGGGTAATTGAAAATGAGCTTAGAAGATAACTGTTCACCAGATCCCAGTCTCCATGATTAACAATGACCCCGTTGACCAATATTTTATAATAGAACAACATTACTCTGCCTTCCTTGTAAGAATGTCTAATGTGAATAATGAACAATAACAAAATCATAAGAAATCTACAAATCCAAATGACCAACAACAAAGTATTATCCTTAATGCTAAATACCAGTCAATTTAGATGTGATGAGTTGTAACGTAATAAAATACAGACTGTAATCTGGATTGTCATCATTGCCATCTTCTTCTATAGAATCCAAGTCAGCTATGTCATCCAGGCCCTCTTCTGTACTCCTCAAATCTGGAGGTGAGCATAGTGAAATGTTTTACATTTACTTATATATGGGTAGAATGACATACTGACTTATGATCAGTGTCATTGACGAGATATGTAACTGTGCACGCATTTAAGAGACTGAATATAAAATAAACATATTAAAATTTTTGAATAACGAAAACGCTAGCGTACTAGTTTGACGAATAAATTGCTAAAGCTCTTAAACAAATCTTGGTAAATTTTTACTATTACACCCATATAGATTTTAGTAACGAATTCATGTTTTTCTGGCAGTTTTTGGTGTGTTTTTAATGAATCTGATACTCAAAAATGTCGGAAATTAGCCGTTTTTTAGTAATTACCCCCTCTAACCTGAAACTCTCACATTACATTCTATACAAATTCTAACCCTAAACTGACAACACAAACGAACCCTAAAATCTACCCTACCCAAATTCCACCATACTCCCATTACTAACCATAACCTCACCCTAATACTTAACCTAACCTGAACTAACCTGTAACTTTTTCCTTATAAAGTGATCCTTACTGCAATACTCTATATTAATGCCAGAAAGTTTGTGGGTGTAATAGTAAAATAATACCCAAATCTTCATTAAGGTTGTAAGATTACTTAAATTTCAAATAATAAACAATCTCCTACCATGCCTATGTTTATTCCTGTCAGCCATCAATATTATATTTAAAAATTGGCAAGTAAATATTTAATAAAATGGCCGCTTTATTAGGTGAAATAATGAATTGAATGATTAGTTGTTAATCCCTTGTAATTTTTGTGAAATATTTGAATATAAATTTATGTAAAATACGGAAAATATCTATATTTTTATGAAAAAGGAGAGTATGTTTCATTGAGTCACATTTCCAATCACTGATACTGAATATATAATGCGTCATATTCATAAACATGTCCAAACTCGACATGTTTCTCGGTTGTCAGCCGCCATTTGTAAATAAACAGACGACACGGAAAGGGCAATAACTAATACATGGCGTCATCATACAGAAGCGTGACTTAAACAGCATTAAGTTTTTTATCCATTAATTTATAAAAAAAAAAAACATTAAAACGGATATGGTTCTAAAAGGTAAACATGTGGTTAAGAGTTGTTCAATTACTTTAATCACAGAAAAAACTGTCTACAATAACGAACGTTACATTGTAGATAAAAAAATCGAGAGATCAATTTTATTAATGGCTATACAAGCGTTATAAAAAGGTTTCATAAGATCCGTATGAGGCATAAACTTATTGCTATGTTATCAAGGTCTAACATAGCTAAAAATATTATAAATAATTACTGGTGTTTTCCCAAACAAAAATAACTGAGACCATGATTCTAGATGCACTCATAACTACGTGTTGTCTCGCTCAGGTGGAGCGTAGGGCTATCGTTAATCGATACATCTTACTGCGTAACGACAAGTGATTTAGGTAGGTAATTAACGTATATGTTCATATATTTCATTAAGCCTTATATATGTTTATTGTGGCTTGACGTAGTTGTTACTGCGCTGACATTATTAGAGTAGTTAAAACACCTAACCTTGACTAGCAGTACGTAGATTCGCGGACCGTTCACCACTGGGCCGACTCACTCACCTAACTTATACCTTCGTGGGTAGGATAACTGAGGACCGGTGATAATAAGATATGTTTATCCAACTCGCCTCATGATGCAATAGCCACGTATCTGTGGCCTTGTCAGTGGTCAGTGTCCATCAGAGGGTGATTGAAGCCGAGATCACCCTCCCCATGGGACATATTTATTGACCGATAAGACTTAATTGCAGAGAAATTAACAAATAAAACCTCTAATTCTGATGGTAACACTCCGATGTCCCATCAGAGGGATGGGGTTGTTTTCTGTGGTCAAATGGTAGACGCCTAATGTCATCCGTGACGGGTGAAATGCGAGTGTGGGAGGTATTGTATCTGCGCTGAATATAGCTGCCATGAACATTCATTGTAAACGTCATCTGAGAGCCTTGTCTGATACTTGCGGTCTATTAATGTTGTACTCTACTCTCTCTCTCTCTCTGTGTGTGTGCGCGCGCGCGCGCCCGCGCGTGTCGAGTAAACTAATACACATATGGTTAAGATAGTAGCCTACGTTTGACTCACTGATATCAGTCCAAATGGTAAAATTAAGGTATTTTAGTAGATATCTGGGCTACAAATGATATTTGTATGAAAATGTTAAACTCCCCAGAATCATGAGCGATCTTCTGACAAGCGGAATGTGGTCACGAATTCAAGCGAGATTTTTTGGCAAAAACGCGCCAAACTTCATCTTTTGTTCGCGCCGGCGCGATGACTCCTGGCCTTTCCGTGCTGTTCCGGTTGGAGAAAACGGCGACGACACTTCACTCGTTAAAGTGTGTATGCCCTTGTTGACAGTTGAGCTTGGTGTAACCGGAAATAAGGAGAGTCGAATGTAATTCAATGTATTCATTTAACTGAATGTTAACTATGTCACTAAACTCCCGAATGATACCATTAGATATTAGAACAGCCTTGTGGAATAATTCCCGGTGCTGTGGATAAAATGAACATGCTCTGCTTACTGTCATAATATTGTAGTATTGGGGTGTTACAATTCAAAACTGTATAATAATGCGCATTTTCCTAAATGCTATTATAATTTGATCGACCAACGGCCATGGGGTTTCCCGTTAACTACCATACCCCACTTAAATGTACTAAGAATATAATTGTCTGGCACATTTTCCGAAAGTGCGTGCGAGACAATGAGGAAATCATCTGATCAGACAAGATACACTTGGGAATTGCTTGCCATATACACACGGGATATTAGTCACACGTACAACATTGCCCTGTTACATCCTTAAGATATTTTTATAATAACCCATTGCACGACAAATCTTTCTCAATATTCAAGCACGAAAATCTTGCGCATTTCCTATTGTGGAAGGCACGAGAAAAAATCCCTGGTTTGTGCGGATTCGAACTCGCAACCTCTCGCATGAAAGGCAGCGCTACTAACCACGACACCACTGCGCCAACTGTACAAGGACGGTATGTACTGAAGTGGGTTATTGCAGAAATTCCTTACGGGTATCATGTGGTGCAGGGACGTTGTGTAGAATAGTTTTCGGACATCACGGCATATGCGAGTATTTTGGCGGGTTTTCTGACGTCCTACACACGGGACGTGCTTGTGTCGCTATTAAACAAGTGATGATCACCTGGTTACAAATCGATGATTAAATATTTTTTCTGCGTCGTTGTAGGCGGACGACTTAGCGTCTCCCATTTCTCACAACTGGAGACCCACAGATAGACGCGAGCGACACACGGCTTGCGCAGGGTGGCTGAATCTGGCTGGTCCCCCGTGATATGCGACACGGAAGGGTCGCAGCGATGCAAACGGATAAAACAGCACAAGCTAGAGGACATTTAGTGTAGCATTGAATATTTTAATTTGAACATTTTTTGAACTGGTAAGCAGGCTACCTAGATCTCACAATTAACTAAAAACCATGGCTTACGTTATTATATCTATGCGACTATGGTTATGGTGGTCGGCGTCGCTCATGCATGCAATGTACTATTATGTACAGGCTTATTCTTTCTGACGTGCTTCGGATGCTTTATGGGTGGCCTCTGTGGCACTTACCACCGCTATCTCGTCATCGCATTGTAAATAATCACGAACTACCACAGAGTTAGAATATTTTGTAGGTTGCTTGTAAGAGTTTGGAACCAGAAGCGTGAATGAACGAAGATTACCCTCCTTTCAGACTCGGCGGTTTTCACCTTTTGTGTTTTCCCCACCCTTTCAACTGAAGCTAATCAGTCATGTTACCCATAAGCAAGCTTGTAAAGGACCAATTATAGACTAGACTACGGGATAACCCAGCCTAATGCTAAGTACCTACACTCATACACAGTATGCACATCTCAGGGGATCTGCAGGCACCTCGCGATTGTTTCACTTTGACATATACCAAGATGCAAAGACGGTGTAAGGTTAAGTGTAAGAAAACACCACTATTTAGAAAAGAGGGTTTTGCAAGACAGGTATTTTCAATCTCAATTGCCTTACCGATTTTTACATATACAATCTCTGCTGCATTTTTAGTAACAACAATTGCTAGAAAAAGGCAGATATCAGCCAACATATTTTGATAGTAGAAGAATAAAGCTACAGTACTATCACAATAAAAACGTTCGACGTTAATAAAGGCAATATATTGTATGCCGTTTACTGTCTCATTAAAATGTTATACACAATAATTGACACATTTCGTTTCGTATATTTTGTATATATATATCTCGGTTAATGCTTTATAAATTGCATCTCGTGCTTCTTGCAAATGACCTATTTTGAACAACAATAATTCCTATTCTACGTCGAAAATTATCCTAAATTTCCGCTCCGAAGATTTTGTGATATAACGCACGGATTATGCTTCGATCAATAATAGAAAAATGCCTCTTGTGACAGGGAGACAATTCCACACGTGTATGATGGCATTTTCTCAAATGTAGACGATGTAGACCAGTTTTGGGAGCTATTAAACGGTTTTAAAGATCTACTAACGCGTAAATAAGTCAGTTATAACTTTTTTCTCATATGATAAACGAAACCTAAATAAACATATAAACCATGTTTAAACCTAATACGTTAGCACCATTTTACGTATAGTTTGTAGAGTAAAACCAAGCGAATATACTTTAATTCTTAGATGTTTTTTTTTTATTTATTTATTTATAGGCTGACTACCGAAGTAATCGTTATGTAGGCCAATTTTGTTACATGTTAATATATAGTATTGATAAAATCTGGAGCAAAACTGACGGCTGTGGCAAGATAATTTATTATAGTACGCCATGGTGTACAGGAGAGCTGTTATTTTAGAAAAACGTTTTATATCCCGCAGCAACCTTAGTGTATGAGTTGGATGAATTTTCTGAGGCTTGGAAAATACCGACTTACACATAGTGTATACCATGTATAGACACGAGGCCTCCTGTTAGTGTATCGAATAACGAACTTATCGACTGTGGCATAACTCCACAAATACACAAATAATTAATTGTAACAAAGAGATCGACAAATTCTCGCTCGAGTTTTACATTTAAAAGAAATAAGGTCAAAATATATACGATAAACGATGTAGGACGCGACAGAACACGGATGGATCAACACAGAACGAATCAACGAAGATTTCGAGGGATCCGAGTGAAGACCAGATGTCCACAACTAGTACTATTATTATGTTGGTATTCAATCGTCGTTTTGTTCTACATAACAATAAATTATTTATGGTTAAAATCAGAATTCAACAAGAAACAAAGTCATTATGATATCAGTTTCTGGAAATATGACAGGTCATTGATAGACACTTTCGAGATGGATAATCTGTTTTTTGATGTGGATAGTAAGCCAGATCGTTTGGTTTACGACACCGCGATGGCGACTAACTATTTCTCGTCTGCTATTGTTAATTATACTTCCGGTCACAGAGCTGCGTCTAACGGTACAGTTTTACGTGGTGCCAAAAACGCGATTTCGGAGACTTTCAATTCCAATGTCCTTCTAGCCGACCTGCTGACACAGGTGATTAAGCTAGCATCAGTTAATGACGATTATCGTTATGGTAATGTCTGTCCCAATAAGGGTATTAACATCACTTACAATAACTCTTTAACGCAATATATATTCATGAATTATTCGTGAGATATTTCGATTATCATTCGATACAAATGTTTTCCAATATTCGAGAGACGACAATCTTGCCAATTTTGACATATAAGAGTTCTTTTAAAGGAAAAGCGCACGATAATTTCCCCCTTTCGTTCTGAATGTTACGCACGGACTTCTCTTGTAACTGACCACTCGTCTACCAGCGCCGACAAACCGACGTCATTTTTACGCATATCCCAGTAATGTTATTTTACCTCATGTTTTAGTTATTTATTTGGTTATATTAACCACGGGATACAAAGCGTTTTGCTAAGAAAACAAGGGTATGAAATACGCGTTCAACGGTATGTGGCCGTTCTAGATTACAGGGAGCATGATTGTTATTGACAAATGGAATAATTACCCCGAAAAAGGTTTCTTTTTAATTTTAATAAAATCATAATGTGAAATTACCTCCCTTACTTAATCAGCTATTGGTTCGTCCAACCAATCATCCATCTAAAAAACCAGCTGCCGGACCGCCCACCTGTCTGGCCACCAATTTGTTCATTTATTCATTTGCTCGTTACCTAACTCACTACCCTAAACTCTACCTTTCTTTCCCACATTCTTTCACTCTCTCACCCACTCATCCACTCATTCACCTACTCCCGCACTCATTAAATTACTTTCTTTTACCGCCGATCATCGAACCCTCTGATTATTCATCCATTGATACACAACGCTGTTTGTTCACAGAATCCGCCGAAATTTCTTCCGAATCTACAAAACCCGTGTTGGTTCCATCCACACCAAAGAACTCACAAAAAACTACATTGTCTCCCCTTCTTTTTCATCGCGGGATTCCCAAAATGTGGCACAACCGATTTGTTTATGCGACTAATTTTACATCCCTGTATTGTTCACGGTTGCCGCAAAGAACCTCATTTTTGGACTAGAGTTGGGTGTGAGATATATTTTAGTAAATCACAGCTTTTTAGGATTCTATATTAAGTTGAAAGAATACGTACCATATACCACCAGATGTAGACCTATTGGTGATACCGACATACGCCATCGTGATGGACAACCATTTTGGAAAGTTTTTAGAATTTGAGATGTGATAATGATGGGGATTGAAAAGAAGAGAAGGGCATAGAAAAGAAAAAAGAAAGGAAAATAATTGGTAACGTTTCAAAATCGACATTTGAATCTATAAGTTGGTTGGATCTGTGTGCAGACGATGCTACAGATATCAACAGTTTAACTATGACTAAATGTTGTCACAGCGCGTTAATCCCTGCTTATTGAAACAACTACGCATATTTATGTATTTTTATGTATATATTTTTACATATTTCAGTCAGTAAGACTTTTCGATGGTACCTGGACTGCATGTCGGGGATTTCATCACTACAGACAGCCGTCCTCAGACGACACAAGAGCGGGCTGAGGGAAGACAACAACGATGTACTGAGGAATTTTGTTGCTGGTAATCTACCATTTAAACATTTTCAATCCGATTGTATAATTGTATTAGCGTAGCATACTATCTAGTAAGCCACACTATAAAGCTCGATGGCGTCAACTCAGCTGGGGTTATTTCTTTCTCCCCTCCTCTCCCTATCTCAGTCTCTCATTTCTTCTCTCCCTCCCTCTTTCTCCCTTCCTCTCTCTCTTCCTCTCTCTCTCTCTCTCTCCACTCTCTTTCTCTCCCCCTCTCTCTCCCTCCCTCTCTCTCTCCCTCCCTCTCTTTCTCCCCTATCTAAATCTCTCTACCTCTCTCTCTTTCTCTCTCTCTCCCCCTCTCTCTCTACCTACCCCCATCTCTCCCCCTCTGTCTCCCTTTCTAGTTACATCCCTCTCACTTTCTCTACCTACCTCTCCCTCTACCTTCCTATCCCTCGTTTTCTTCCTCTTCCTAAATTTTACGCACTGTCAGACTTTCAGAGTTGCTATTTTCCCCATAGGTCAGGTTAAAACTTAGCGCCCCACACTGTAATCCGCAATTGTTCGGATGGCAGATGTATTGATACACATCGTCATCTCCTGTCACTTAGCATATATACGATATCTCCGATCTTAGTGGACGCGAGTGCGTCGACGCTGTGGGATAACAATCGCTGGCGTCACATCCGGGAGAACGCCGTCTCAAACGACACGCCAACTGTCCTCGTTCCTGATCTCGTCAGACATGTCTTACCTCGCGCCAAGTTCCTCGTCATCGTGCGAAATCCTGTGGACAGGTCCGAGCACGCCGGGTTGTCTAAGAAATATTATAATGTTACTCACATCAGCTAGTGTATATCATAACCTGATATTGGTCAGACTAATTGAAAAATTCTATTAACAGTATAATTTGCCGTATGTCGGTAAGTAAATACCAAATCGTTTATTATATCAACCAGATCTTTCCATAGAAAATCTATAGGTAATAAGAATAATAGAATAATAGGAATAAGAAATCCTTTATTATCTCAACTGGATTTTTGTCTGGAAAATCTACTAATCAGCATAGATTACACGCAATTGATAAAGAATACCATTTTAGTATGCTGAGGTTGTACCGTAAGTATATTGCAAGCGTTAAAGATCTCAAATTTTGATAAAGCTTTTCTGGACAACAATGCTTCATCGACAATAGCATTTCATTATTTTTGACGGTAACTCTGGTTTGCATGTTTCATTCCTTCGTACTTAGGCTCTATTCAGACTACAACTACTTCGCTAACTTGGCACCTGTATCACCGGAACACTTCCATCAACTCGCCGTGGCTGGTACCTCTGCAGTTTCCCATTGTACAGCGAGACATCGCATCACGCGCTGTATTCTTGACGATAGAGTCCGAGCCGTAGCTGACCAACGAGGCCTCGTTAAAGTGCGTTTGCTAATGTAAAAACGGGAAGTTTTCTTGTTATGCCAACCTTTTTTATCTCCACTATTGATTTAACGCAAGATAGTAGGCGCATTTGTCGCGCGTCTTCATCCTACCACGTAGGTAGCAACAGAAAACTTCCCATCAGTAACTCGGTCTTTGAAATAGAGTCATAATCAGTGAAGCTATCATTATACTGCTTTGATAATTATGGAAATTTATGGAGTCCTTATTACCTTAGCTGTCTTTTTACTGTTACGTAGATAAGGAGTATAAATTTTTAACTTAACTATAAGTTTTCAGAATGTGAAGATCACGGATTTTTTTTACATAGTAGGGAACCAAATACCTCCGACCCAATCCGATATCTATTAACGAACAGGCAAATACCATGTTTATACGTAGTTCACTGGCAAATATCTCCGTGTTTTACAGGGAACGTATCGCTTCACGCTGACAGTCGGTTTTTACGCTGTGCACATCGAAAATTGGCTGCAAGTCTTCCCAAAACATCAGTTTTTGTTCATCCGTCTCGAAGACGAAGACAAGTACAGCGTCGACGGCCTAGAAAACATCTTCACCTTCCTCAACATTAGTTAGTATTTTCACTAGATATTGGCCTTATATCCATGTTGGTTTAGGCCGTTAACACAACCCTGAGTCCATATTATGAGAACTCGCATCGATATCGCATGACTTCGACGGAAAAATTTGCGATATCGAAGGCATTGAACGTGTTCAATTCCTTCGATCGCCGGAAACGTGAAAACTTTGGACAATAAGAACTCTAGCATTGGAATTGACGCCGTAACTTCTTGGACCATTAAAAACGCGAATAGGTTACTTACTAAATGTGTCCAGTTCTAGCATAAAGAGTGTGGAACGAACGCTTTACATTTGAATAATGCCTACTGTGTTAAGTCCACAATACTGTACATATAAGATACAGATAATACAATTAAATT
>WURV02195403.1:0-12056 GCA_011762755.2 Epimenia babai | reverse complement strand
AAACAATATCGTAATTTTGTTAAATAATTTCCGTGCAGACCACACAAACAAAAACGTCTAGAGGGGTAATCAAACACTCATGATAGACATCGCGGAGTTACCGTTCTTAAATTATGGCATCGCACTCTGAACCGGGCGCGTTGATAATAGTCAGCTCTCTGCTCAGAGGCACACCAACGGTTTTCATTACGGTGATCTTCCCATTATGATAAAGTATCATTGTATTGACAACCAGGCTAGCTTTGTGGTTGGTTAATGACGTGTCAACAACGGTTAATCCGAGTTTGTTTGCAAAACCATTTGTGCATTTTGAGAGCACTTTTTATGTTGACATATACGCTAGATAAATAGCTCTACTCTGACTCCGAGAGTGCATTTAGACTTTTTCGTACAGAAAATTTAGAGTGATTTTTACAATTAATGTTTTGTCTTCTGTAGAGACAAAACAGCGTTAGGTAAGGGAGGCAACTCGTGTCGGGAATACAAAAATTAAATAATCTTAAATGTTATTTTTAATGCTAAATACCAATTTTGTATTAGGCATACTTTCTATATCAGGATGCATGTGGCCTGGTCATTACCTGACTGCAATGACTGTAGTCATTGACTTAGATTGACATGACTAATTCAACCCTGGAATGGGAGAGGGAGTCGTGATAGAGCTCGGTGGAGCTCTTTCTTCTGAGGTGGTTCTGTTTCGGATGTTTCCTGTACGGTCTCTTGTTCTTGCTCCGCCGCTATCCCCTCATCATTGATGTAAATCAGTTATAACAAACATGCGACATATGTAGGCAGTCTATTGGCATTTGGAGAGAAATTCACAGGAGAAACCTAGACCCCTGATGGGACTGGAACCCACGACCCCAGGTAACCGGTCTGGTGCTCTAACAACTGAGCTACAGGGACTTCTATTGGCATTTGATACGAATTGCTTGGACAGTGTGCCCGAACTTTAGACATGGTAGACATTACATTGACTTCGACGTCATGATAAATGAGACGAACGTAATCCCCGAACTTTATGGTAGACTTCGACGTCATGATAAATGGGGCGAACGCAATCCCCGAACTTTATGGTAGACTTCGACGTCATGATAAATGGGGCGAACGTAATCCCCGAACTTTAGGGTAGACTTCGACGTCATGATAAGTTAGACGAACGTCATCATTATGTTAACCATATTTCGGCTAGATATGTAAAAACAAATAATGGCCTTGACAACGGAGCACTGCAAGAACCTTGCTACATACATAATAGACTTGAAACGAATTTGACAAAATACACGCTCGGTACAGTTTTGTTCAATAAAAAATATCTTCTATTGTAAGAAACAAGACAAAATTGATTACAGTATGTCCATATAAACGCTGCCATTTATTACAGATTTGACGGATCACGGACTTTCGGATGAAAAATGTATGGGAGGGATTTTCATTGCATCTAACAAAAAAACAATGCGACACGAAAAAAACCCAAACACAGTGTTCACATCACAGCGATGGTTTCTAATAAGGAAACGGAAACAGCCAGAAACTGCAAGCAACGGCAGCGTCTCAGAATCAAATCCAAGACTGTACGTTCAATTTAGCTATTTTACTTCGAAAATAGGCCTATTTGGCTATACGAAATTCACCATAAGGATAGGAATGTAATACTGACAAATCGAAAAAAAAACTCGTAAAATATTAATACGTGATAAATTGATCAGCCGGGCTGCCCGTTACAATGCGGGTTGCATACATGATGTTTATATACACTCTGCTTAACGCATCGTATAGGATGTAATTTGAATCAAATATATACAATCAGCCTCGCAAAAGCGCTACCCAGAGCGTAATGGCTCATCTGTTTGTGTGATGAATTGTGTAACATAATCGATTTCGACCAAACTCTCACACAATTAAAAGCAGAAAAGTGGGTAGCCGTGTTAACCTTATTAATAGTACGACCTGATGGAGTATAGCGTTTATGCGAAAGCATAAGATCAATGAAACTAGTTTGTCTACATAACAGATGTTGCCTTTAATCTTTTACGTTTATACATTTTTGTGTGATTTTTGTTTATTAGTTGTGGGAAATCGAAGTTAAGCGAAAAATTCCATTCGAACGTCCGTCTGAGAGTTTCGATTTGAGAAAACCTCGCGAGTAAAGCTGATAATTATGTGTACGACGAAAAATATCTTGTCGATTATATGGAATGGTATCGATTTGGGAGATGTTATTGGGGTGAACCAAAGAAATATTTTGGCCAAAAAACAAATAGTTTTCTGTATCAGACCGAAGAAGAAATGTTTAATATCCATCAAAAAGCTCGGATTGAGGAGATTGTTCTTTTACAGATTCATAAATGTTGTAAAATATATTTTGAGATATTGTATAATCATTTTTATATATTCAATAATTTTAGAGTCACTGCTGCGACAGTAAAAAGTACAGGATCTAGTAGTGATCCCTGTGGAACACCTCAGGGCAGAGATCTGAAAGATGAATTCCATTTATTATCTATACAAGCGGGATGCTTGCCGCATAAGTCATACTTATATTGGTCTAACACCTAGCCCTCGATCCCATAGGGCTTTCCAAACAATGCTATGAAAGAGTGGTGCTGTGATCTATGGTATCGAGGGCCCCTGGTGACATAATGAAGGCAGAATATTGGGTTTTGTTAAGAGTAACCCACGGTAGCGTCGCCGTTTTTGCTCTGTGCGAATCTTAATCTTGAACATTCTCAGAAGATAAACATGGTTTATATTGGTCAAATCGGGTAACTCTGAAAAATCTTTTTCTAGATGTCCCTACTGGTAAAGTAGGCAACTTTTTGCTATTTGAAAATGGGATTAGCTGTAGATTTATACATTTACGGTAAGGTTTAATTTAGTCAAACCACGTAGATATCGCGTATTTTAGACGGTTATTCGTTGTAGGTGTTCCAGTATGAAATTCGTTACTATAGCTGCTTAGTGTACAATATTTCTACGTGGTTAATAAATAAGCCGAAGAGTTAATTCTTTGCAATCACTATTAAAGACAGCGTTTCTGACACCGACTCTTCGCACGTTTCAGCATATTTTCGTGTTAGAGTATATTCGATACAAAAATAACTTCAACACCCGCTTTACTCTATACCATCCCTTCCTCTCTCCCATTATGGTCAAGCCTGTTCACTCAAACGAAGATACACCACGTATTGAAACGAACCACCCCCTCGATACACAAACACACGCGCGCGCACACAAACAAACACACACAAACACACAGACACACTAATATAATATATTTTCGATATCACAGTGTTCGTGGCCACAGTCGAAGAGCTATCGGGGGTACGATAACCCATTCACAGAAGGGCGCAAAGTTTTGAGATCTTATCGTCAGAAGCTGTTGCGTCGCTCATGCGCAACGGACCCGTGTCGTTCTGAGAACTGACGTCTGTCGTTTCACATTTGTGTTGAGAGCCGGCAAGTAAAAAATAAGTTTGCATCATTCCTTTTCCTTTCACGTCGATTGAACCTCTCATTTGGAATCGACAGCCCGTGTGCTTGAGGGCGCTGGAACGCACAATAATGGTATGTAACCATTATCATACAACCTCAAACAGATCATCAACGGTGTCACAAATATCGGCCCCCACGGCAACTCGTGCATAGACCTCATATTTATACCCAAACATCTCCGAACCCACAATCATAATAATATATAATATCGGGTGTGTCTACCATTTAGACTGCAAACGTCAAATTCACTTGCATCATAGCCACTTGACAACTATTCTTCAGTCTATTCCGCTATCATCCCCCCATCATACACACTTTAAAGTGTATATTGTATATAAGTTAGGATTAGATTAGGTATTTAAATGAGGGCAACGGGCTCTTGTTTATAGTAGAATATAGCCTTTATTGCACCCTCTATAAATAATAATAATAATAATAATAATAATGTCGGTTGTGCTGTTAAAAAAGGAAAGACTCACTTGCTCTAAGAAGATCTTTACAGACACATAAACATTTTCAAATACAGCGTGTTCCCCTGACCGATATTATGGATTCACCGTGCATAGGCTAAAATTTAGTTTATAATTTCATACACGTAGTAGGTTTATTTTTTACTTTCCGTCTATCTATCTGTAATGAAATTCTTTATCGAATAAAAATTTGAGCAATCCTCTTCATTCATCCGTCTATAGGTTCGTTCGTTCCTTCGTTCATTCATTCGTTCATTTTTGCAATCCGTCCGTCTCCGTTTGGGCGACTTTCCGTTCGGCCAATCGACCAATAGCTGCTTTGCTACTGATTAACTCGTCATGCTGTTCGTGAGAAGGCCTACACCTATAGCGTCATTTCTTAGAGCGTCAAATATAAAGCAACCATACGCACGTGTGTGTACTAGAGCTGACGTGTATACAAGATGGCTTCGAATGTGATTCCATGCGTGACGCGGTGTTCACAGTGTCACCGAAAAGGCAGTACCGAGGCATTTTCAGTCCCACCACCCCCGCGACCACCGGCCCAGTGTGAATCCCGACGCGAATCTAATTACTTTTCTGTTTTTGTACTCATATAGTCACTAAGGCGTTACTTTTCTGTTTTTGTACTCATATAGTCACTAAGGCGTTACTTTTTTGTCGTCATATAGTCACTAAGGCGTTACTTTTCTGTCGTTATAGTCATATAGTCATTAAGGCATTACTTTTCTGTTTTTGTACTCATATAGTCACTAAGTGTTGTATTTTATTCAGGCATTCAACCAGATTCTCAACAAAATGAGTTTGCTCGAGGGAGACATGCCATTAGTGAAGTCACACGTGGCGCGGTACGCCGCGCTCGCCGTTACGCAGGAAGTGATTACCCTCTCGCAGATTGCTGAACCCATGCAAAATGGCGCGTTTTACCCGCTCTTCCTGCTCTGTCTCCAACAGGCGGCTAAACTCAAGGACACGGCGTGGCTCACAAAGACGTTTAATGAGAGCAAGGTCAACCTGATGAACATCTTACCGGGTGAGACGCTTTCAGATTTACGTGATCGAATTATGACTCTCATTTGGTCGTTCATTTTGTGATGAACATCTTACCAGGCGAGACCCCCTCAGATTGGCTCAGGGTTTATAACTCGTCTATGGGAGCGGGATAGCTCAGTTGGTAGGGTACCGCCCTATAAACCAAAAGATCGAAGGTTTGAATTCCGAGCAATACTAAATGTGTTTTTCCATTTTATGCTTGGGCAAAGTACCTCATCTTGTTGCTTTTGGTTGACTGGTGGACTTAACCATGAATAAGTACTGATGGAATTTATTTGTGGCAACACGCATTAACGTACACTGGGGAAGTGAATTTGTGAGGGGCATGCTGGCGCCTTTTGTGACATGTTGTAAACTGTAATATGCTGGGCTGCACAAGTGGCCTATAAATGTCACACTATAACACTTTAGTTGTTCATTTTGTCCGCAATTACTTGATTACATAATTACAAGTATTTATCACTCGTTAAATGCGGTAATAATCAACAATGTCCAGAGGTCGATCGGCGCAAAGAACGCTTGGGGGAGATCCTCGATGACCGGGGTCTCGCGTTCATCCTGCCGCTGCTCCGGATCCAAGCGGATCTGATGAAGCGCATCCAGTTGGAACCAACTGCGTCGGCGGTGTACAAGTGGATCAAAGAACACGTCGACTCAAGTCTCCATCAGTCGGCCGAGTTCATTAACATCCTCACAACGTGGTGAGTGGGTCTCGCTCGCCAACGTCTTCACGCGACGTGGGACTTTTTACTTGTGACGTGATTCTTTCAGTAATGTTCCACTGATACACCAGCTTCGTCCATCCTCAGTCCGATGTTAACATTTTTTTTAAGAAATCTTCTCAAAAACCATTCACCATAGAGTTTCGCCTTTTGGCAGATATTCTCCCGGGGTTGATCTCTTAGATCGGTTCAGTGTATCACCATCGGACCAAGGGGAAGTAATTTCTGTTGTTTGTATTTTTGGAAGGATGGGTTTGAAGGTATAGAACCATAAAACCTGAATGCCGCGCCGTCTTGTGCAGCTTTATCAAATACATTACGGAAGAGACGACGCTCAAGAAGGGTGTCGCAACCGATGGCGGTGCTCCAGACAAGGCGGCTATCGAGAGTGAGAAGACATTACTGAACAACTTGAAGGGTGTCCTCCAGAAACTCGTTCACGATGACATCACGTTGGAGGTGACTGCCTTGTACGCTGTACAGGTGTACTGCCACTCTCTCTGCTTCCCCAAAGGTCAGCTGGTGAAATTTGAATCCATAAGCTAATATTTCTGCGGTGTGTATCAAGACGTAGGTTGGGCCAACCCTAATGGCTCGGACCATTTTTGGTCTTTCACAAATTTCCTGAGTTTAACAGAACAAACGGATTAGTCTCATTTATAAGGGTTGGGATACTACCGTTGTGAAAACCACCAGGTCTGGCCACCAGAGAATTGAACATCGTCCTCCCACAAGCCTGGTTTGAAACACTTACAAAGTCTACATATGTCGCAGACTCCACTAGGTCCGTTATAGTTGGGTGATTATTTACCATGAGATAGGAGATAGCGGAAGGGTAAGGGACCATCGAAAGAGCTGAAGAGACACGGTCACGTCAGAGGGAAGAAGCCTTTATCATAATCATACTGAGAGGACTATCCCCCAGGAGCAGACGAGGTCGAAAAATGCTCCAGGTAGTACGCTGGCTGCACAGGTAAGCCATCCATGTAGGTAAGCCAACTATCTAACTGTTACGTTTACTGCCGTTGATTAAATGATGGCTTACAGTATAGGCGAACTAGATTTTATATAAATTACCTCCCCTGCTTGCTCCATACGCATGAGTCAATGCAGCGTCCACATGTCTTTGTTACGACCGGTGCCCCCTACGGTTCCAGGCATGGTTTTACGTTTCTTTATGAACTTATACGACCTGGAAGTGATTGAGGAAGAGGCGTACATGCGTTGGAAGGAGGAGATAAACGACGCCCATCCCGGCAAAGGCAAGGCACTCATTCAGGTATGCAAATTGGGCTACATAAAACACCTCCCCCTCACCCACTTGTTACAGGGCCGTAACATGACCTGGCCATATCGCACACCCCAGACAGGCCATGTAGTGTTAGAAATTGGACAGTTCATTTGGTAGAGCACCTGCATACAGAAGAGAAGGTGGAAGGTTCGAATCCCAGGCGATGCCAATTGTGTTTTTCCATTGTATCCTCGGGCGAAGTACATTATGCCATTTGCTCTGGTTGAGAAATAAGTAAATACGAACAGAGTTATTAATATGTGCTAGGAATGTAAAGCACATAACTGCATTTTTAGTTGGTTTTTTAGCTAGTAACATTGTAAAGTGTCATATCACCCATCAGATATCACATATCACCCTTCCGATATCACATATCACCCGTCAGATATCACATATCACCCATCAGATATCACATATCACCCGTCAGATATCACATATCACCCGTCAGATATCACATATCACCCGTCAGATATCACATATCACCCATCAGATATCACATATCACCCATCAGATATCACATATCTAGAGTTCAAACTAGAGTTTAGCGTTCTTACTGCCCGGCTATAGGAAATGTTGCTGATCGGTGGCTGATGAAGCTGTTGAAATACCTCCCATAATAATCTTTCGGATACGTATTCTATATAAATCACATCTGGTTTGTTCCCATCATCCCTTTACGCACGTGAACCATGTCATGTGACGCCCAGGTGAACCAATGGTTGATGTGGCTCGAGCAAGCGGAGGATGAATCAGACGAAGACGACGTGTAGTGTGGTCAACGACACGAGTCGAAACTCACGAAAAATCATGGTGTACTTATTCCTCGAATTCTTTTCGCTGTGTTTTATCCGAATAATTAGGCAATTTTAATCCATTATTTATATATATGTCTTATTCAACCATGAACTGATACGTCTCAATTTCGAAGTCGACTTAACTCGCTCAGAGAAGCAAATTCGTAAAAAAAATCTGTGAACCGAAGTTGGATTGTGATAGAATATATAATATATGGAAAATACTGTACGTTATCGCTGTACATTTTCTAGTAACGCGCGCGTGTGTTTGTGTATATTGATGATATTGGTGATTATCGTTCAACGTCCAGTTTGTGCCGGTTGCCAGTTCGCTTCATGTACCGCCGTTCGTGAAGTCGTCGCCTCTCGTCAGAGTTCTCCAGCTCCGATTGGTCGATTGTTTTGCTACTGCGCGTTTCGCAATGACTGCTTTTATCGATGTTTTTTAAATACAAGTTCTGTTCGCGGCATGTACAAACCGCCCGGCGTACATATCACAGGTTGACCGAGCGAAATACACGCTGTAAACACGCGGCAACAGTCTCAGGAGCATTCGAAGTACGATTAACGTCAGTTAAATCAAAATGTTTGTTTATTCAGAAATTCCACGTTCATTTTCCCGCAATTTACTTCAACAACGGAATGCCGAAGCATTTCATGCTTTATCGATCGTGGTAGTTTAATAGTTAATCGTTAATCTTTGGTTCACATCTCTGGTTTACATCTCTCGTTTACATCGCTGGTTCACATCTCTAGTGTACATCTCTGGTTTACACCTCTGGGTTACCCCTCTGGTTTACATCTCTGGTGTACATCTCTGGTTCACATCTCTGGTTTACACCTCTGGTTTACATCTCTCATGTACATCTCTGGTTTACATCTCTGGTGTACATCTCTGGTTTACATCTCTGGTGTACATCTCTGGTTTACATCTCTGGTTTACATCTCTGGTTTACACATCTGGTTTACACCTCTGGTTTACACCTCTGGTTTACACCTCTGGTGTACATCTCTGGTGTACATCTCTGGTGTACATCTCTGGTGTACATCTCTGGTTTACGGTGAAACACGGTTGATCAATGCTCCCCGGTAATTCACGCGATTCATCAAGTTATCCCTGTTGTGTGCGGGACATTGTACTTTTAGCAACAAATTCCCACTGAATTTCGCAACTTAATTTTAGCTCGAGTTTTAGTATTTCGTGTAATTTGCAATAGTTGTCATGGATACGTCCGCAAACTTACAATAACAATCGTCCCGGACACCTTTCCATCATCAAAAACTAACATCGATGGATGTACCTTTATGTCGCGTCAAGCGGTTGTATCTTCTAGATTTTACATCAAAAATCGGTGATACACAATAGTGTCGTTGGCAGCCTCTCTCTGATTCTGGATGGATTATGATGAAAGTACGCTTTTAAAAAATCATGTATTTGATATTCAACGAATGATTGACTCGACGTTATTGCTGTCAATGCCTCCCTCCCTTCGCGTTTCTACAATAACTGCCGGTATTTTGAGACCTCAGTTTGAGACAGGTGGCCCTGCCACTGCTATGCTAATTGTATTATTCAGTTCACCTACATGGGCATTCATCATACGCTGCCTACGGTAATATATCCCTCCCTCGCCGAGTGTATCTGTTTCGTAGCTTACTAGTCCGTTTGTGGACATCGGTAGACACGGGAAAACTACAATCTTATTGGGTGATGATAATCAGCTGAAGGTTAAAGGTCGTGTAATGTATAGATGAAATGATAATCTTCCAATTTAATCCGTTAAATCTTCATCAGTGATACACGAGTCATGCGGGATATTTCATCAGCATATCCATTCCGCTTTATACGATCGTGAAATTCGTTTTTGTATTACATAATGAATATTCATATATATTACATAATGAATATTCATATATATTACATAATGAATATTCATATATATTACATAATGAATATTCATATATATATTACATAATGAATATTCATATATATGACACAATGAATATTCATATATATTACATAATGAATATTTATATAATTGAGCCTTTAGGCAGCCTCCTCCGATGGAATCTTCACGTCGGTTCGTTTTATAATCCAACAATTTTTACAAGCTAAATCTTTTATTGCTAAAGCAACGCATGAGTAATGCTTGGAGCAAAGTCTGGGACGTCTAGTTGACTTAACATATCCATTCGAGCGCAATCGATTCAGCAAGTCTCGTTTCAAAACTGGATTTGGTCGTCACAGTAACGAACTGACAACAGTGATACTATTATACAGTTGACAATCTTCAACCTTCGTCTCAGCAGGTCTTCGTGAACAACCGGGATCCTCGACAGAGTTCAGAGTTCACAACAATCCCTCCTCCAAAGCCGAGATGCCACGAAAATATATGAATTCAGTGACTAAATACGAAGAATTTTTTTCCGAATTTCGGATAAATTTTGCGGCAGTGATTTTATCGTAAATGAAAAAATTGTTTATATTTTACAGATGATACAACTATTATACGAATTTATTCGTGGGTCATTACAAATGATGCGAGTTTGTATATTTGCGCATGAATCTTATTGAGGTGGACTGACTTTTTATGTAGGTGATGGGGTTCTTGCACAGTGCAGCGTACTTTAGCCACTTAGTCATGTAAAGTTATCTATAATTTATTAGACATCATGTTTTGTGTATAGATTGTAGAGATGTATCAAGGTATCAAGTACGGTAATGAAGCAAAGTTTGTGTAGTATATAGCGTGCTCATGTTACAGTATCGCGATCATTATTTCTATTGTGAAATGTCATTTTAATAAAAATTTATGTACGTGTTTTAACTGGTCTTCAATTTGTGAGTGACTTGCCTTGACTTTGCCTTTCAATCGCAGAGAGTGATTTATTTCGTTAAACTGAGGGAAATACGATGCTTGGTTTTGGTGAATCATAAACCCCCCACCGTCCACATGATTGGTCCCATGTTCTACTAGCTGATCTATATAGGCACCATGATTGATCGAATGTTCTAACTGATCTATATAGGCACCATGATTGATCTAACTGATCTATATAGGCACCATGATTGATCTAACTGATCTATATAGGCACCATGATTGATCTAATGTTCTACTAACTGATCTATAAAGGCAACAAGATTGTTCCGATCTACTGATTTAGAACAGCAAAATTATTGGTCCAGTGTTCAACTGTGATCTCTGAAGGCAATATGATTCGTCTGATCTACTGAGTGATCTATGAAGGCAACATGATTGGTCAAATGTTCTATCTGAGATATAGAGGTGGGCCTTTGTAACAATTTGTACATTGAAGAACGAACACCTCCACCTTCAGAAGGCCAGGATCAGCTTGTCTGGGCCATCTTTGGCCTTTAGAAATACCAGCATAGACTAGTTGTTATGACATTGTTGAATGTCTCGTGTTCCGGTGGGGTGGTCACCACACGACGCACTTTTTGCAGGACAGTTGACCGTCGTCCATCCATTACGCTGGTTCTGAATACTCTCCATGCAGCCTACCGCAGTTACACGCTCCACTAAATCTGTGCTCAGTGATAACTGAACAGTGAGATATAAACATGCAAATCGCAACCGCTTCAGAAAGGGTACAGAACCTCCCCGCAAGGTTACTGAGGGGTAACCGCGGTGGTTCTACGAATATCAGGAGATGGATGCACAGAATATATTGGACTTGGTCTGAACCCACGACCTCCAAATAATTAGTCTGGTACTCCACCAGCTGAGCTAAGTCGGGCATTTTGTGTAGTGTATGCAGGTCTTAGCACTAGAATGTTCCGCAATTCTTAAAAGGGTGTTAAATAATTAAATGTGCGAGAGAAACCCAGCTGAGTGGGTAGAGCATCAGACCAGTTATCTGGAGGTCATTGGTTCGCACCTCATCAGAGCAGGGTTTTTTCCGTGAATGTCTTTTCACCCAGGCCTTAATGGGCAGATAGGATTTCAAGGACATTTCCTGAAAAACACCATAGGAACACTGGAACATCGGCAGGATTGGGGGGTCATGTGCATTCAAATAAAATCTAGTCACTAGACCACACCCCGAGATTCAAGAACAACAGGATGTACATCAAATAATGTCTCTTTGGTCAACAGTAGTCGCAATGATATCAGTAATGATTATTTATTTATTTTATTTATTTATTTCATTCGACAATCTATACGATTCAATTAACAATAGAAGTACAATATATAGATTTATACATATA
>WURV02195402.1:16055-27594 GCA_011762755.2 Epimenia babai | reverse complement strand
ATTGTGGATGTCTAATGGACATTGTGGATGACTGGAGGACATTGTGGATGACTGGAGGACATTGTGGATGTCTGGAAGACACTATGAATGTCTAGTGGACATTGTGGATGTCTGGAGGACATTGTGGATGTCTAGTGGACATTGTGGATGTCTAATGGACATTGTGGATGACTGGAGGACATTGTGGATGACTGGAGGACATTGTGGATGTCTGGAAAACATTATGGATGTCTAGTGAACATTGTGGATGTCTGGAGGACATTTTGGATGTATGGAGGACATTTTGGATGTTTAGTGGACATTGTGGATGTCTGGAGGACATTTTGGATGTTTAGTGGACATTGCAGTGCATCATATCGGGACTACATGAATGAATGAATGTCAATTCACTGTGAATGTTTGGTAATGTTTGAAGGTCTGGAGGACATTATGGACATCTGGAGGACATAGTGGAATAGTGGATACTGGAGATATCTGGAACACAGTCGATGTCTGGTGAACGCGGTATGTATCTGGTAGAAATTGTGAATGTCTGTCATCATCTGTGCCTCATTTGATAAGAGCCTTCAATCCTACATGATAAAAATTTAATTGATATAGGTGGTGACTGGCAATGGCCACACGCCAACATTTCCACTGTATACAATGCTCACCATATCTAGTAGCATCGAAACAAACATGAATGAGGCCATAAAAATAATGATATGACATAATATATAAAACAGAGTTAATCCAAAGAGGCGATTGATCTCTCAAAAAACTGAATTGTTCCATATTGGTTGTTGACCCAAATGCCCACATTGCCACCCACATACCTGTACCCACCTTGAGCGAGTCTATTTCGGCATCATATTCGGACATTTCTTTCTTCACTTGTTTACTCAACTCCACTATTTCTCGTTGGTGATTCGCCTACGAACATAAAAAGCACCACACACTCTATCGAATTCAAATTCTCAATTATTTACAAATATAAAGAATGAAAAATAAAAAACAACAAATGCATCAATCCAACAAAAATGTTGATAGTACAAGGCGAGATTCAAGCGCTATTTGATTAATGGTAAGATTGTTGGCCGGTTTACCGTCTAAACACAAGTCACTCATGTCAAGGGGCAGTTACTGTAGTGGTTAGAGCGTTCAACTTTGAATCCAGAGGTCCCTAGTTCAACTTCCACTTTAACCAATATACTACCTGTGGCATTTTTCAGGTTGAAACCACCTTAAACACTCGTGACCATCAGGGTTTGGGTAGTCCTAGCAGCGCGGTTGTCTTGAGGGTCTTCCCTCTGACATTGCTGTGCTTCAGAAGCTCTATAGATCATGTCTATGTTGCTCACCTCCCCGCTATGTCATCATCTCATTGCAAATAACCATTAAGTTGGGTCCCAGTGGCCTGGATGAAGGAAGATCAGTTGTCTGCCCAGTTGGTTTTTCATACTAGGTGTTTTCCCCCACCCCTTATAAGTGAGGCTAATCAATTTGTCGTGTGCACCACATTAATATGTAAGCTTTGTAGAGGGTCAAAAATGGCATACGACACAATTCAGCCTATATCAGCCTATGAATACATACATATGAAAATTTCTTACCTTTTTTAAAAATTCAAGAATATAGAATAAAACTGAATAAAGTTTCAGTTTCTCTCAAAAATTGTTTAATGTTCAGCAATGCATGCTAACCTTGACATTGGCAATCTGTGCATTCAGCTCATCCAAACGCGTTTTATGGGAAATCTTATCCTTCAACCAAGAACACAAAACCACATGAGTGAGAGGCAAACTATATCTAAAAGCATTACAATCAAACACAAACCTTCTACGCATGCATGCCAAGCTTAAATACGACAAGCCTAAAGCTCGTACAAATCATATTCAAATTCACACCGTGCTCAAATTGCCAACCTTATTCAAATTCAAATTACACGGAAACATGAACCACTTAATATGTAAATTTAAACTAAAAATCATTCAATAACAAACCACATTCAAACAAAAACCACATTCAAACAAAAACAACATTCAAACAAAAACAACATTCAAATGTAAACTACAATCATTCAATAACAAACCCCATTTAAACACAAACCACATCCAAAAGTAAATCACAAATCATTCAATTATGAACCAAATTCAAAGACAAACCACAAACTACATTCAAAATAATATTAAGACCTTAGTGTTAAAGATTACAGTATTAACATAAAAGTCAATATTCATGCCATTCTTTCCTTTCTGCAGAACCCAAGTCAAACTCCTATTATCTTTGGGATATTCGGCTGGTGTTTCTCTACTCACCTCCTTCATTTTCTCCTTCATTTCATTCAATTCATCGTGCATGGACTTTTCTCGAGTTGTGCCGGTGGTGATGCTGTGATTGAGTTCCTGTAGCCAGCATACACAACCACTATTACCGTTGCTTGGTGATTGTAAGTATAGCAGACACAATTACAAATATCTGTAGTTGTAGTCCTACTGTGGAGGCTATGCTACTTGAACATCTGGTTAGGATAATTTTGGAGTGAAATTTTGGGAGATAAAAAAAAACAAGACGCTTAAAAGACAGCAAGAAACTCGCACGAATATATTGATAAAAAAAATAGAAAAGGAACACAACAAATAGAATCAAAAATGCCGATACGGAACATAAGTATGAATGGCCTACAAACGATGTCTGTCAAACAGCAAGGCTCAGCGATGAGCGTGCTTTGATAAGATTTTTCAAATAAAAATACAAACATCAACTGAAATTACTGGAGCATTCGCTCAGCTGATCTAAAAATAGAGAAAAAAATCATTGGCCTTTTTAGGTAAAGCTCAGGTTCCTTCCGATACAAGGCTGAAGTGATGAAATACCTCTACAAGTCACATAGTTTACCTGCACGTGTTTATTGGCATCTGCTAGCTGATTGGCTAGCTCTTTATTTGTGTGAGCCAGATCCTTTGCGTCAGTCTGAGCAGAACAAGTAATGCAAACACATATCATGACATATCAACACATATCATCACATATCATGACATATCAACACATATCATCACATATCATGACATATCAACACATATCAACACATATCATCACATATCATGACATATCAACATATATCATCGCATATCAACACATATCATCACATATCATGACATATCATCACATATCATGACACATCAACACATATCACATATCAACATATATCATCACATGTCAGCACATTTCATCACATATCTACACTTATCATCAACACATATCATCACACGTCAACCCATTTCATCACATGTCAACACATTTCATCACATATCAACACTTATCATCACACGCCAACACATAACATCACATATCAACACATTTCATCTCATATCAATTACATATCGCTCAAGTATCACACTGTCCGTCACCTATCGTATCCAATGGTATCAAGGATATATAAAGAACATCAAGAACAAATTTACAGTAAATGTGAAAAATGTATGATTTAATGATTTATGTATGTATATCTTGATGGAGATGAAAATGTGTCATCAATCACATTATCTGTTAATACAAGCAGGGCATTAGTGAAAAATGTGGCATCACGAGTGAAATTGCGAATTAAAATGTGCACATATCAAATTTTTTGCAGGTTACTCACCAAGATTTATGTACATATTATATGGAGAAGAATCTGTAGTACGTAGATCATTGTGAATTTCGTAGGTATATAATGCAGTAAGCATTATCATTAGTCTGACTGGCATTCACTGCGATGAAGCATTAAACCTTGTCTACTGGATACGAACGCGATGGACAATGAACACAGAATGTTGAGCCTGCACTGGCCTGCACTGGCCTGCACTGACCTGTAGCTGTGCGTTCTGCTCCCGGGCCATGGCCTGCGCAGCGGTCACCCGACTCAACTCACCCTCCAACTGACCTTTGTCTTTGCAGATCACCGCAAGCCGCGCCGTGGCATTCTCCAGCTCATGGTGTAACTGCGATTGCATTGAAAGCAACTCAACGCCTTATATTTATGCATCTTTATGCATAAAGTATCACATGATATTTTAATTAGAAAGGACAAATTTTTTTATAATCAAATTCGCTTTGTTATGGCCACCATATAAAATGATAATCAAATTAGCTTACATCTCATAGATAGAATGATAGAATGATAGAATGACATGATGCGGAAGAGAGACAAGAACTCCTTCAAGACGATTCTGTGGTATATTTCGCAGGAAGTACTAAAACCGAGTTTCGAATAAATTTTGCAAACCAATAAAACGAGGAAATCTGCAACGTGAAATGTTCCTAATCGAACAAAACCTGCGATTGCTGGATTGCTGTTTCTTGCAAATAATTATTCTAAAGATGAGGAATGCTGGATATAAAGTGGTTAAAGAGTACTAGGAGTGTCCATAGCTGATGAGACTAGTTAAGTACAGCTATCGCTGGAAATGAAGTCAAGAAATTAACCGAGACCTCAACCAAGCAATGGATAGACTTTCTAGTCTAAAAATCAAATTACAAGAGAGCATAATAGCAAATATATTTACTTAAACTAAGAATTACTGTTTATTGGTAGAGTCTGTTTTGATACAATTTCATTACCCCAAGTTGTGCCTGCCTATATTGTATGAATCCGGCACAATGATGGATCTTTTCTAGGATGTCTGAAGATTTTCCATATTTGTAAAATTCTTCCTGTTATAGCAGTCTGTTTCCTATGGTGATACAATAACTGGGTCGGTACTGACACTTACCCGGGAGTTGTTGACCCTGGCATCGCGTATCTCACTCTCAACCTCAATCTTCACAGAACGTAACTCATTTATTTCTTTTTCATTCTTGTGGTTCATGTCCTCCAGATTGGCACGTGTAACCTACATCCATATCACCGCTATATTATATATTTATACAAAGACAAAGAGTGACAATGATATCTAGAATGCAGTATCTCACATAACCATTAGATTAACCCAAAAAAAGAATTGTAATACAGTTTTGACATCACAAAATACAAAAATACATCCAAAATATATCGCAAACAAGATCTCAACCCACTAAGTTGAGTGCGACGGTGAAACTCTGTGTGAACAAGGTTTAAAGTATAATGAGAAATAATTCAAGAATGGGCATGCTTGTATGAAACCCACTCCGGGAGCTATTTCGTTGATTAATTTCACAGAGTTAGGCGTTATGTGACCACAGCAATGACAAAGTTAAGTTTAAGAATGCATGCACGAATTACATAATTCTGAAGCTTCTGTTTACATCAGTTGATATCAACCTTCAGATCGAGACTGAAAAAAGAGTCAATTAATTTTGTTAGGGGTTCTTTAATAAAAAAATAAAAAGTATTACAGAGTCAAATTCAGATGTGTAATATGGGACTGAGATTATAGAATCTGTTGGCTCAAATAGTGGTTGATGCGATGTTACTGACCATTATTGACCTCATTTTTTATGGTCGGAGTAACATCGTTGTGAAGAGCAGAAGGACACAACTGACCGTTGTTCATTGACGCCACAGCTTCCGAATGCCAAAAGAGTTCCTACTCATGTTATACACTCATCTAAATCCGTGACAGATCCAGAAGGGAGGATTTACGCTAACCAGATGTAACTCAATCAAAGAGCGTAGACTAGATGACAAGTCACCAGTGACTGCTGCAACTCCGTCTTCATCTTCTCAATGACTGCAGTCACGCCGTTCGACTGTTTCTCCATCGCAGACATGTCTGTAACAAGCTGTTCATTCCTTCGCATCGCTTCGGTATACTCTCTCTTGTAGTGGTCGCCGTCTTGTTGCAACTGTTTACATTTCGCCTTCCATCTGACCCAACGAAAAACATTTCCTTGTTTATATAATAACGCACCAAAGGTGTGTGGACAAAGAACAGACAGAGGCTATAGAACTATAGAAAGTGCGGAAACAGAGTAGGTTTAAAAGCAGCAGTTAGAATATTTGTCTTATCCTATCCATAAGAACAAAGAGTTGTTTTGACACTTTACCAATTACACCATACAATTCTCGAGAATATTCCCTCATAAGAACTTGTTAAAAATATTTTGCAGAATGATCTTTGGAGGTTCGCCATAATATGGCTCACCACATATCAAAATTTGCCTTAGATCGTGTAAAGTATGTAAGGTTTTTAATCTGCAGAAAGTTTGGGTTATGATCTTGACCGCATCAAATTAGGATAAAAGATCGGTGAAATACATTTTAATTCAATTTTAATTAAATTTACTTCATCCGTTTGTTCGTAATTGAATTTACCATAGCTAAATTATGACAGGTAAAAAATTCCGATATTTTGTAAGTAAAAGCAAAACAAGACATTCTGGGTAAATTCAATGAAGAGAAATCAAATGGGAAAATCTGGAACAGGGTGATTAAGGATTTTGACGTCCTCTGCTTTCAGATGGGAGAATCCAATGCCGAGCATGCACAGTAGATTTGACCTGTTTCAACATCCACGAATATCCTCACGCTTACTATTAAATAGAGATAGCAAAATGCTGATTAATACGAACTGTTTGACTGTGTCTTGAGCACGAATTTTGAACTCGTCTCGTTTCTTGTCACTCAAATGTAAGTTATGTTGAGTGGCACGTAACTCGCCCGACAGTCTCTCTGTCTCATCCTTCGAGTCTCTGAGACGAGCCAACGCGTCCTCAAGTTGCCCCGACATATGGAGCCGTTGACGTTCGCTCGTCTCGTGTTTGTCACCGATCTCCTTCAACTGACCAACTATCTTTGCGTATTGGTTCTCTTTGTTCTCTAAATCCTTGGTAAGAACCTGGCCATGCACGATTGATCAACGTCAGCACGATAAATTGATAGTGAGAGTTGATGAATAAAGAGTGTTTCAGTATGAATCTGTGGATGAAAGGCAATGGGTTTATTCTCTGTGTAGCTGGCGTCCTGTCTTTATATCTTTGTTATAAAAAGATTGATATAAATAGATATATATTACCAAGTAAAAATATCATCAAATTTGTTCTGGCATCTTTTTACCAATAAGACAACTTTTACATGCCCCGCCGAGTGTCATGCATCCACGTGGCATCTCGGATTTAGAGTCCCAAATTCAGTAAAAAACTTTCCTAGAAATTCAGGCTAGTCTACTGGATATACACCAGTGTACCATGTCTAAACCAGTGTACCATGCCTCTCCTATAATTCCAAGCTAGTCTACTGCATATACACCAGTGTACCAAGTCTAAACCAGTGCACCATGTCTAAACCAGTGTACCATGTCTAAACCAGTGTACCATGTCTAAACCAGTGTACTGCGTAATTATTCATTTGAGAATAATGCGCTTGGGCAAATTATCAAAATAACAACATGAAATAGTTATCTGACAAAAGTAATCCGTGTAAACTAAATGTGACAGCATCGTAAAGCTCAAATGACACACAGCAAGAGCACATACATCGATGTGGTCAGACAACTGGACTCTCTGCCTCTCACTGCGCTCCACCTCGCGCTTCATATCCTCACTCAGTGAGACCGCACCCAAACTCTTGGTGAGCTGCGATCTCAGATCCTGAATCTCGGCCTCGAATCGCTTGTGGCTGCGTTCTCTCTCTTCTTCCACTGTCGATGTTTGTGATATGTACGGTAGTAAGATGGAAAAATGGTGCTAGATACCTCACTGTGGATATCAGTTACTATCCCAGACTTGGTCCATGAAAAGTTTGACAGTAACAGAGTAAGTGTTGATTTATATACTGGAAAAACATCATATTAACAAGATTATTTAATTTTAAAATGCGGGATTTATCATTAGGATAAAATAGTACCTTCAAGTTAATTAGTGGGAAAAACATATATTCCATTAATTGATAATTTATTTTTGAAAATTATACATTATTATTTACATCGGATCCTGTCCTCAACCAGCAAGACTAAAAATGCATAGATGGAGGACTCCAATTCCAATTAATAACAATGATTGTGAAACATTTCGGTGGCGGGTGACAATTTTTAGAAGCTAACCTTGACAACCAAATAGGTTGACACAATAAGATCTGTACAGAAGTCAGACCCAAAACTTTTAATAAATTTAAACATTAAGCTGCTGAAAGAAGCATTTGTGAGCCCTGATCGCATGTACATGTAGAGAGTAGGCTATTTACTAATCACTTCCTGTCCAGTAAACAAGAAATTTAAAACGGTAATTTAAAAATGCAATAGTTCAAATCAAATTGTGCCTTTTTCAATGTTGCATAATTAGAACTCGACTTGAGTATAGTATATGACAAACAAGATAACAGCAAGAAATTTTCTTATTAGAGGCATTATTAGAAGGGAAGGGGAGGCTACTAATGGTTGATGTGGGACAACAATCGATACAAAAGACAGATCCACTGACACTAACAGTCCCGCTTTTTCCTCCTCTCACGAGTCGAGTCCTCAGCTTGGCGTTCGGTCAGCTGCGACATCATCCTCTGCTTCTCCTGCTCCGCTTTCGTCAGTTGACATTTAAGTTCTTCTATCTGTCATCGTATAATGTCAGGGAAATGTTGAAATATCCGTCTTGCTCTAGAATTCTCGGAAAATAATTGTTAATGTTATTGGAAATTGATAGGCTGTATTGTGAATGAGACGTTATCAAGGGGAGATATGTTTATAGGGACATACGTTTTCAAAGGGAAACTGAAACGGTGAAACCCAAATCTTAGTAATCTCGTAAATATTTACCAACAATTTTTATGAAATGGGTAAATGCACACCTGGTGAAGTGGCTGGAGAGGAATGCACAGAAAGGACCTATACCTCTGATGCGACTCACCTGGTGGGACAATGCGACTTTGCTGCCTTCACTGTGGTCCAGCTGTCTTTTGATGTGATCCAGTTCTGTCTCGACCTTTGTATCACCATTATATTAAGCAATTAAATCATAGTGCATATACATATATACATTAAGAGGCTAAAGTCCGCATTATACACAAATTGTGTGGAGCCTGTAAGACCATATCCAAAACTGGCCAAATTCAGAAAACTCTGAACAGCTGATATCTGTAAAGTAATGGCACATTAACTACAAGTTCATTATTCACAATTATATGCATGTAAATAGATATTGATCAACAGGAGAGATAACTAAATGCTTCTTCAATAATTTTATGTGATGTTTTCAGCCAAACATGGGGTAACTGCAGTCTGTGGCTTATATCCTTCAAAAGCTCGGCTCACAGACTTATTATTAAATTATGCTACATGTGGATGCATGGATTTTGAACTTCACTCATTTTGTATCATAAATGTTTAAGCCTAATTTTCTGATTAGAAAATTCCGTGGAATTTCTGACAAAAATATAAAACTTAGAAATAAAAAATAGTGAAGTAGAGATAAAATTTGCTTCACAAAAAGAAACATTACAGACGGTGAGTTCTTACATTTGTATTTATTTTCTTGCTACAAGTTTTGAATATAATTTCACCTGCCTTGCCAGGTATATTATCAATTATCAACTGGCAAGTGATCAGTTGATCGCAGTAGCTCTATAAAAGTGTTATTAATGTTATAATTACTTTGTGTTTTAGGGCTTCAGTTTCGAGGTAATGTTTATGAAACTTGATGTCATCCAAGCCGTGCGTCGGTGTGGCTGTCTGTGGAGGCTGCGGTGGGGCTTGATTCAGTAAGCGCTGGTGGTACTGTAGAGCCTATTAAATGATACAAAATTATTATGAGCTATACCCCTCCCTCTGGGCTGTGTGGGTCATGTTGCAACCTTTTGGATCCTAGCGTAATTCTATCAAAACAAGAAAACAATGATGTTATTGCCAAATCCACACAAGGGATTCTGAAATCTGTTATGGCGTCAGTAAGTACTCGGCATAACTGTTCCACTGTGTACTGAGTGATTGTGTCACTGTGTACTGAGTGATCGTGCCACTGTGTACTGAGTTACTGTGTCACTGTGTACTGGGCGATTGTGTCACTGTGTACTGAGTGATTGTGTCACTGTGTACTGAGTGATTGTGTCACTGTCTACTGAGTGATTGTGTCACTGTGTACTGAGTGATTGTGTCACTGTGTACTAAGTGATTGTGCCACTGTGTACTGAGTGATCGTAACACTGTGTACTGAGTGATTGTGTCACTGTGTACTGAGTGATTGTGTCACTGTGTACTAACTGATTGTGTCACTGTGTACTGAGTGATTGTGCCACTGTGTAATGAGTGATTGTAACACTGTGTACTGAGTGATTGTGTCACTGTGTACTGAGGGATTGTGCCACTGTGTACTGAGTGATTGTAACACTGTGTACTGAGTGATTGTGTCACTGTGTACTAAGTGATTATGTCACTGTGTAATGAGTGATTGTAACACTGTGTAATGAGTGATTGTGTCACTGTGTACTGAGTGATTGTGCCACTGTGTACTAAGTGATCGCGTCACCGTGTACTCACTGATTGGGTAACTGTGTAATGAGTGATTGTGCCACTGTGTACTGAGTTATTGTGCCACTGTGTAATGAGTGATTGTGTCACTGTGTACTGAGTGATTGTGCCACTGTGTACTGAGTTATTGTGTCACTGTATACTGAGTGATTGTGCCACTGTGTACTGAGTGATTGTGCCACGGTGTACTAAGTGATGTAACACTGTGTACTGAGTGATTGTGTCACTGTGTACTGAGTGATTGTGTCACTGTGTACTGAGTGATTGTGTCACTGTGTACTAAGTGATCGCGTCACCGTGTACTGACTGATTGGGTAACTGTGTACTGAGTGATTGTGTCACAGTGTACTGAAGAATTGTGTTACTGTGCACTAAGAGATTATGTTGCTGTGTAGTGGGTGATTGTGTTGCTGTGTCATTGTGATACTGTAATACCGTGTGTGTCACTGTATACTGAGTGATTATATTACTGTGTTGCTATGTATATGTACTATCTTATTATATTACAGTGACACTCTGTTAGTCTGTACTGTATTATTGTGTACTGCAGTACTGTGTGTTACCGTGGTATTGTGTACTGTACAACTGTGCACTATGACCCTCCGTACTAGGTCACCCACCTGTTTGAGATCCGTAGATATCTCACCGACTTCATCATATCGACGATCCATTAGACTCCTCTCTGCCTTTATCTCGTTCTGGATAGCCTGCAACCGCCGTTCTACACTCGACTCCACCTGCATGCACACAAAGGTCCTTAGCATTACATGAAAACATTGCTAGCATGGGTCATATAATAACTAGAGAGCACTCACAGAATGTAGACCTCCGCCAAAGCAACTATACAACATACAACGTCTATGATTCATCACTAAATATAAACTACTACATCTATGATTCATCACTAAATGTGTACTACTACAACTATTATTTATCACTGAATATGTACTACTACAACTATGATTCATCACTAAATATGTACTACAACAACTATGAATCATCACTAAATGTGCACTACTACAACTATTATTTATCACTAAATATGTACTACTACAACTATGATTCATCACTAAATGTGTACTACTACAACTATTATTTATCACTAAATATGTACTACTACAACTATGATTCATCACTAAATATGTACT
>WURV02195401.1:0-68544 GCA_011762755.2 Epimenia babai | reverse complement strand
GTATTCTGGCTCACACGCTCAGTTTTTTCATGGAGGCTTCGTTTTGAACCCTTAAAAACCCATAGATAGAGTATCATATCTTTCCCGCCGAGTAGCCCCTTATTTTCTGCTTCCGCCTTTTCGACGGTATGAACAGGTGCTTCCCACAGCACTTCATGTACTTCTTTCCCACCGAACATGCCCAGTCGTTTGCCAACTTTTTCTTTTTGTTCAAAGAGTAAGCGCTGGTCGGTCAGGAACAGTAGACCTTCTGGCTTGTCATCGCCATCATCCCATTCCGCTTTTGCAACAAGGAATAAAGATTCTCCGGCTTGTGTACTGAAGCTGGCTTCGTCTTGTTGTTCCAGGAACCAGTTGATTTCATTCATCTGGCGGTTCATACGGTACACTTCTTGTTTCAGTGAATCGTATTGTTCCTGTACATGACTCTCTGCTGAATTGACCTTTTCTTCCAGATGTTCTAGCACGGTGGTCAGTTGTGTTGCGGGCTGCTGTACACGGCTACTGATTTCACCTTCTGCATCGATCGTTTCGACGAGAGATTCGGCTCGCTCCAGGTCTTCCTTCAAAGCCTCGGATTCATTCTTGATCCATGTTTCAATATCTTCGTCAATCTCACCCCATTCTGCTTTCAAGACCTCAGACTTGTTCTCCAGATAAGAGCGGAAAGCATAGCCACGATCACGAATGCCTTTGATAGCGCTTGGCAGGGCAGTGATCGTCGTGCCAAGATTTGCGGTTTCTGAAGCAAGCGACGAAAGGTTTACGCGCCCGATCATCTGCTTATAATCATTTTTTAGCGTGTCAACTTTGCTGGTAAGCTCTAGGAGAGCCTCCTCACTTAGCTCTGCGGCTGGTGCATCTTTCGACATCGCCTGGAGGCGATCAGCAAGCGATCCTTTTGGATCTTTCGCTGCATGTGCTTGCATTTTGTCCGCGAGGGATGGACGTTTGCGACCAGCTTTTTTGGCGCCCAATTGCCCAGCGAGCGAACTGGCAGCCTGTTTTTCTTTTTTCGCACCCAGTTGGTCAGCAAGCGATCCACCACTTTTTGCTTCTGCCTTCTTTGCACCCAATTGGTCTGCCAACGAAGGTTTCTTTTCCTCCGCTTCTTTTTTTGCTTTCAGTTGATCGGCTAACGAGGGTTTCTTGTCATCACTCATCATGGTTCTCCTTTGAAATACTTAACCTAATTGACCAATTTTGACTCGAAGATAGGCTTCCATAAACGCTCCGATACGCCCATCTAATACTGCATTTGTATTGCCAATCTCATGATTGGTTCGATGATCTTTGACCATCTGGTATGGATGTAAGACATAGGAACGAATCTGATTGCCCCAGCCAGCATCCACATTTTCACCTTTTAACGCTGCCAGTTCCGCTTCTTGTTTCTGCCGCTCCATTTCAAAAAGGCGTGCTTTTAAGATTTGCATGGCACGATCCCGGTTCTGTGCCTGGCTGCGCTGATTCTGACATTGTACAACGATCCCTGTAGGCGTGTGGGTGATTCGTACCGCCGTATCGTTTTTCTGAACATGTTGCCCACCCGCACCACTGGCACGATAGGTATCGATGCGAATGTCTTTTTCATTGATTTCGATATCGATATTGGTTTGGATGTCGGGCCACAATTCCACCTTCGCAAAGGATGTATGCCGACGGCTGGCGGAGTCAAACGGACTCAGTCGGACAAGCCGATGCACACCCTGTTCGCTTTGCAGGTAGCCGTATGCCATGTCTCCTTTGACGCTGATGGTTACGCTTTTGATACCGGCTTCTTCTCCGTCGCTGCGTTCCAGAACTTCTGCTTTATACCCACTTTGTTCCATCCAGCGCAAGTACATGCGCTCCATCATCATCGCCCAATCTTGCGCATCGACTCCACCGGCTCCGGCGTGAATTGCCAGAATCGCATCGGAATCATCGTAGGGTCCTGAGAGCAATGCTTGCAAGGACATTGTTTCGACCAACTTTGTGAGGGCGGATGTTTCGGTTGCCAATTCTTCTAGCAGGCTTGCATCACCCATTTCTGCGAGTTCTAGCGTGTCGTTGATCTGGCTGGATGCAGACTGCCAGCGATCAATCTGAGATTTCAAGCGAGACATCTGTTGCATCGTTTGCTGCGCCGTTTCCTGATCGTTCCAGAAATCCGGTGCGCTGGCGAGCTTTTCCAGTTCCGCTACCTGTTTGACTTTCCCTTCAATATCCAGGCGGGAAATTAGCTCATCTATTGTTGCTTTCATGTCAGCCAGTTGGCTGATGATATTGTCCATAATCAGGGTAGGCGGTTGGCTTCTACCGCGAGACCCATTTCCTTTCGTTTGCTACGTTTCGATAAGTATGTGGATTTACGAAGAACGTTGTTGCCGGAGGGCTTCGTACATGACGATCGCACCAGCTACCGACACGTTCAGAGAGTCAGAAAAACTGCCAAGCATGGGTATGGAGATGAGGCGGTCACAATTTGTGATCCATTGTTCGTCCAATCCTGTATCTTCTGTGCCCAATATCAGGGCGATCTTTCCCATTAAGTCCACATCATAAATCGATTGCGTCGCTTCAGGATGGGCAGCAACTATTGTATATGAATGCTTGTTGAAATAGTGTAGTGCCTGCTCACTGCTACCAGTATAACTGTTATTGAGAAAACATGCTCCGGTACTGCTCCGGATGATGTTGGGATTGTATAAATCAAGCGCGGTATCGATCAAAAAGACCGTTGTGAAACCAGCGCCATCCGCTGTCCGTAACAAAGCCCCGATATTACCCGGTTTCTTCAAATTCACCAGCGCAAGAATGCGTGAAGAGGGCAGGACTTCTAACTGCTCAATTGTTTGCCCTGACGGTTGATGAAAAACAGCAACCATTCCCTCTGGATTTTCTCGATAGCTGATGTGATCCAACACATTCGGCGGGACTTCGTAAATCTGACTTTTTCCTTGAAGATCATCGAATGGATAATCAGGCGGCATTCGTTCCGGGCAATACAGCCCATACGCCAGCCGAAAGCCGTTCGCCAACGCCCGTTCCAGATCACGCAAGGAATCGACCACGAACAGCCTTTCGCGTTCCCGCTCGCGTTTCTTGCGCAGTTTTTTAACCTGTTTGATGCGTGGATTATTCAGGCTCGTGATCTGTGGCAGAGACATCTATCAAGATTCGTTGTTCGCAAAGAGGCTTTCCACGAAGTTCTCAGGATTAAATAAGACCAGATCGTGGATGCCTTCTCCCAATCCAACGTAATGAACAGGCAAATCGAGGTCGTTAAACACCGAGAATACCATGCCGCCTTTTGCTGTGCCATCTAATTTGGTCACAATGACCCCGGAAACATCCGACACTTCCTGGAAGTTAATGGCTTGCTGCATAGCATTTTGCCCGGTTGTGCCATCGAGTACCAGCAAAACTTCATGCGGAGCATCTGGTACTACTTTGGAGGACACCTCTTTGATTTTGGCAAGTTCCTGCATGAGGTTATAGTTGTTATGCAAACGTCCAGCCGTATCGACGATGAGGATGTCATAGCCGCGAGCCCTTGCCGCCTCGGTGGCATCATATACTACCGCGCCGGGATCAGAACCGGGCTTGTTGGCGATTACCGGAACATCTACTCGTTCGCCCCATGTTTGTAACTGCTCAATAGCGGCTGCCCGGAAGGTATCCCCGGCGGCTAGCATCACTTTACGTTTGGACAAATTCTTCAGGCGGTGTGCCAGTTTCGCAATCGAAGTCGTCTTGCCTGACCCGTTTACGCCGACGACAAGGATGATCGAAAGTTCTCGCCCGGTAATGTCAAGCGGTGGCGGATCATTGAGCAGGCTTGCCAGCGTGGCTTTTAGTGCCTCTTGTAAATCTTCGGTGCGGGTGATGCCTTCACTCCGTACCCGATCCTGAAGCTCTTCAATCACACGTGTTGTTGTATTCAGCCCAAGATCAGCTTGAATCAAGAGCGCTTCAACATCATCCCATGTGTCTTCATCAATTTCTGTGTTGCCCAAAATTTGGGACACACGCCCGAAAAAGGATTGACGGGTTTTGGATAATCCTCGCCGAAAAATGCCCAACTATTCATCTCCATGTCTGACAACTTGTGAGTGCAAAAGCTGATTATACTGTACTTTCCATGCCATACAAGATGAACGAGTGTGTTACGAATCGCCACTATGAGAATGATGTATAATGGCGTATAAAGCGCTTAGTAATGGGGATATTGAAAGGGCACACTTTATGTCCGATGTTCCAATCGAATATCCGGTGATTGTCTGGCTGGGGGATAAACAACCAAACCAGCACTGGGTACTGGAAAAGGACACGATGACACTGGGGCGGGATGATGTTTGCGATATTGTGATTCCGCAACGCCAGATCTCCCGGCAGCATATCTGCTTTCATCGTTCGCCACAGGGAACATATCTGGTGGAAGATCTGGAAAGCAAGAACGGCACATGGGTGAACGGGCATCGGCTGGAAGGGGCACGGGAATTAACCGACGGCGATGAAATCTATATCGCCCTCAAGATCCGCCTGCGCTTCATTGGTTCGGGCATCACCGCACCCATTACCCAGAATCTTCCAGAAGTGATTCCTTTGATCAAGTTTACCGGACGCCTGCGGATCGACTCCGAAGCTCGGCGGGTGTTCGTGCTGGATAATGAAATTGATCCACCATTGAGCGTTCCTCAATATCGCCTGCTTGAATTGCTGTTTCTGAGCAATGGCAGCGTGTGTTCCCGTGAAGAAATCGTTGAGGCTGTCTGGCCCGATGTCGAGGGGGCAGGTGTAAGTGAACAAGCGATTGATGCGCTAATCCGCCGCTTACGGGATCGCTTGAACGAAATTGATCCTGAGTGGCAGTATATCGTTACCGTTCGCGGGCATGGCTTCCGTCTCGATAACCCGATGGATGGGTGAGGAAGATTATATGGAAACAATACAACATATCAACCTAATCTCAGTGAATCCTGATGTTCGTAGTGGGCGTCCCTGCATTGCTGGCACGGGCATAACGGTAGCCAACATCGTGATTTCTAAGGTGATTCATGGACTTTGCCCAGAAGAAATTGCTGACGATTATGATCTGGCACTTGGGCAAGTTTATGCTGCACTGGCGTATTACTATGAACATAAGGTGGAGGTTGATACCAGCATCCGGAACCGCCGCCAGTTAGCTGCCGAAATGAAAGAAAAGCGTGTTGGAAGCCGCCATAAGCCTTTATTTGGATGAGAATTTGTCACCGAGAACTGCAACCCAACTCCGCATTGGTGATTGGGTAAAGAGTCTTGCATTGATCTGCTTTGTATATACCCCTGAAGATATGAAGAATCATGTAGAGTATCTTTGAATTACGATGTAGACGATCCCGAGTCCGTCAAACAAGTATACTTAACCTTGCTCCGACAAGTGAAACCAAGCGAAAAGCTCCAACAAGTGATCGACCATATCAAAGCGCTTTAGGTATGGAGTTTCGAGCTTGCCATAAAGAAATTTGGTAGAGGACAATTCATTGAAATCCAATGTGTTTACCACTCTAGTCAGTGCCGAATCGTCTATTGCTGATAAATTCAGTTTTGCATTGGGCGATTACACCGTGATGAGCTTGCCTAATTACATAGGAGACCCACCACCGCCAGAAGTAAGAGCATTCCATCGTATTGGTGCCATATCTCGAATTGATGTGAATCTGGGATGGATGAAGATGGGAGCTAACCCTGATATGCTAAGAGGTCTTATCATAAGGTTGTCTGAGGCAGAGGATATTTCAAAAAGTTCAATTATATTTTGGGGATCGGTTGTCCTCGTAGATATGGAAGCACAGGATTCATTTGCAGCGCTACGTGGTGCCCTTGAGGAGCTTGTGCGAATACGGATGCCTTTTGTGGTGGCGGAAATTCGATTAATCCTTCCTTTTCACTCCATGAAGTCCTGAAATTATCTGAACGCATCCCCGTTGTTTATTATGATGTAGACGATCCCGAGTCCGTCAAACAAGTGTACTTAACCTTGCTCCGACAGGTGAAGGCAAGCGAAAAGCTCCAGCAAGCTATCGACTACATCGAAGCGCTATAGTTTGAATTATTGATCTAGCCTGATGGAGGGATAATTGAGCGTTGCACTGATATCTTTGGTTAGCGCTGAAGCCTCTGTAGCTACGAGATTTAGCGAAGTATTCGGCTCTTATATCCCTGACACGGCGCCCCGTTTGCGGAATGCACCACCAGACGTAGTTGAATTTGATCGTATAAATAACGGTTACGGTTTTATGGTAGAAGAAGAGTTTCTGTATTGGAAGGTATCAGGTATGCATCCTAGTTTTTTATCTGAAACAATTGCAAGAGTAGCAGATGCATATAAAAAATCACGAAAGTCATCAATGATTTTTTGGGGAGCGATTATCGTTGTAGATATGCAAGCACCCCATACATTCATAACAATTCGTCAAGTTCTTGAGGAGCTTGTGCGAGTACGGATGCCCTTTGTGGTTGCCGGAAATTCGATCAATCCTGCCGTTTTCCTACATAAAGCCCTGAGGTTATCCGAACGCATCCCGGTTGTTTATTATGACGTGAACGTCCCTGAGTCTGTCAAACAAGTATACTTAACCCTGCTCCGACAAGTGCGCCCAACCGAGAAGCTCCAGCGCATCATCGATTATTTTGAAGCGCTCTGACTCCTCAACGTGTATGAAAATCTCCAGTCACTTCAGTAATCTGGATTACTCATAATTCAGATTGCGAACAAATCTCCCCGATCTTGAAGGCTTTCCCTTCACTCAGGTGTAAGGAAATGCTCTGTTCAACGATATATAGCTTCAAATCTTGCTCGCCAGTTATCTGGAAGCCGCCCTTCATCTCGGTTGGCAACCAGCTATCCCGCATCCATAATGCTGAAAAGGTGCTCTTATAATCGCTTGTTTCTTGCATCCAGTAAGGGCTGCATCGAGTTGGGTGGGTGAGGTGAAAAAGAAGATGGCTCACATGTCGCTCTTTGTCTGCAATATACACAGAGCGACGAACAAAATAAACCATGATCTGACTTTGTTGTTTGTCGGATGGTAGAGATGCAAATGCAAGGAGCAGCGACGAGAACACGACAAGCAAAAGACATCCCACTTTGACGAGTAATCTTGTCATGGAAGCCCTGTGCCAGTAGCTATATGTTCAGCTTACTTCATGTAGCATATCATGAAATTTCTGCCCAACTGTTTGAAAGCACTTCTTTTTTCATGCAATTGGCAGGATTTCGTACATGGGAAGGTTTGGGAATGTTGGATTTTCCTAACCATCCTGCTGTCAAAATATAATTTGTTATGATAAAAATAATACTTTATGGGGCACAATTTGCCTGTTCCGCCTGTTTAACAGGCAACTAAAAATGGTATATATTCCGCTAGAAATGTTTGTTTTCCTCTCACCAAATCGCCAATTCAACGGCTTGACCAATTTAAGCTCTCCACTTGCTCAATGCTGGCACAACCTGCTTCCCTAGAATTTCAATCCCAGTTTCTGAAACCAGCCCATGTGGTGTTCCAAATTCCACTCGTTTTGCTCCAGCATCGAATAATGTTTCTGCCTGCTGAATCAAATCTGCCGCATTTCCAGAAAACGCAAACTTGTCCAGTAAATCATCTGAGATCAAATCTGCTGCTTTGTCCAAATCTTTTTGATTGACATATGCTTGCACACGATCCAATAGCTCGGTATCTACTTCCACCGTTGGATCAAGCTTAACCACAATCGGCATATATAACGCTACAGAACGCCTTGCTGCTTGCCTTGCCCGCTCTCGATCTTCATCGACCACTGTCACAGCACCCACGACAATTTCTGTAGAACCGATTTCCCGATCTGCTTTTTTCTCGCCAACTGCAACGAATTCTTGAATCACTGGAACAACATCAGGATTTGCCGAACCACCAATCTTCAATTCATCAGCAATTTCTCCTGCCACTGCACACAATTTTAGTCCCCACGACCCAATCAAAATCGGAATATCATCATCTGTCACAGGAAATGGTGAAGTTACATGCTCTGCCAATGAATAAACGTCCCCAGAATAGCCGCCTGTTTTGCCAGCCAGCATGTATCGAATCACATCAACCGCTTCCCTGATCGCCTTAATGGCTGGTTGATCTTCCGTGATTCCATGGTCTGCCAGCCATGCTCCTCTTGCAATTCCAATATACACGCCGCCATCCGCTATTTGTGCTAGCAACGCTGTTTGTGACGCAATGTCGATCGGATGAATTCTCGATGGTGCAATTGCTGCCGCACCTATTCGTGCCTTTTGAATATATGGAGCCATCAATAACAACGGTGCATAACTTGGATGAAATGGTGCATCACAATAAACCGTCACCGCATCGAAATCATATTCATTGACCTGCTTGGCTAAGGCAATATATTGTGCTGCTGTTTTGTTCGTCTGGAAGGCTATGCTGATTTCATGGGTCATCAGGTTAACTCGTCGCTATCCATCGTACGTTTGTGGATACGTTTAATTCGCATAATCAATCGCTCTTCTGGATCTGGACAAGCAACTAGCGAATCTCGTTCCAGCCAATCATTGCCTGCAAGTTCTCGTTGCTTGGCAGCCAAAATCGGCAGCACAGCACTCAAGGCATAGATACAAAAATGCCCATCATCCGGAATTCGGAGCTTGCTACTTTCGGTTAATTCAAAATAATCGCCGACTTTCATGCCACAAACCGAACGCCCCTCAATCGCATCGACGGTTATTCGTAGATCATACAGATCAAAGGGCTTAGTCATTGCCAGAATCCCCTTCATTTGATGGCAGGATAAGGGCTTCTGCTTCCACTTCCACCAGATGCTTTTCAGAAACTAATGCGCTCACTTCGACCAGGGTATTTGCCGGACGAATATCTCCAAAGAATTCCCCATGCGCTTTTGCTGGTCCTTCCCACTGGCTGATGTCGGTCACATAAATACGGGTACGAATCACATCCTGCAAGCTGGCTCCAGCTTCCTTCAGTGCTCGTTCAATCTTCTCGATAATATAAACTGTTTGAGCGTAAGGATCGCCTTCTGCAACCACATTCCCGTTTTCATCGCTGGCTGTTGTACCGGATACCTGCACCACATTCCCGATACGAACGGCTCTTGAGTAACCTGCAATTGCTTCCCATGGTGTTCCTGATGATATATTTTTGCGTTCGGACAAAACCCTGCTCCTATGCTTCCTCTTGATATAGGTGTCATATGATAGCATATCGGGGTTTGATTGCCATGAATCTGGAATCAGCCTGAGACGAAACCCGCCCTTGCATTTTAAGTTACAGTGATCTATTATGACCCGTTCATCACCTTATTTGGCTGAATTGATGCCAAGTGCCCGTTGTTTCGCAAACTAGCAAAGGAGAAAGTGGAATATGGTTGAGCTGTTTGTAACCTCCTCTTTTGTGTAATTGCCGGGTAGGGAAAAACCCCTGCATCACCTCTTATCACTCCGCTTGTTGTATTTATCATTTGGATATCACTGACTGATTCTGGTCAACCGGGTAGTATCACGCTCTCTCATCGGTTTGAGATTGAACACGAAACGATACTGCATCGTAGCCATAAATACACTCTGGCGATCAGCAAACGACCATCAACCAAAGGGGACCAAATGAACATCCCATTGAAGCGCTATTGGGATTTGCTTGTCAACTACCTTCAACATCAAAAGAAGCGGTTTGCACTTCTGACAACCTTGCTATTGGTCAGCATTGTCTTGCAGGTGCTCATTCCACAGATCACGCGTGCTTTCATTGATACGGCGCTCTCCGACGAAACAACGGATTTGCTCATCTGGGCAGCACTGGCATTCATGGGGCTGGCATTGGTACAGCAAGTGATTGCGATTGCTGCTGCCTATGTTGGCGAAAATGTGGCATGGATTGCGACCAATGAACTTCGAGCCGATCTGGCACAACACTGCTTACGATTGGATATGAGCTTCCATAACGATACCAGCCCCGGTGAACTCATCGAACGAATCGATGGAGATATTCGCGAGCTTTCAGATTTCTTCTCCCAGTTGGTGATCCGTATCATCGGCAATCTGCTGCTGCTTTTGGGGATTCTTCTGGCTTTGTTCGGAGAAGATATACGGCTCGGACTTGTGTTTACAGCTTTTGCTGCGGCGACTCTGTATGCGATGAACCGCGTTCGTAGTCTTGCCGTTCCCTACGAAAAAGCACGTCGAGAAGCCAATACAGAATTGTTCGGATTCTTGGAAGAACGACTGGCAGGCACGGAAGATATTCGTTCCAGTGGAGCAGTGGATTATGTCATCAATGGTCTCTACAAATTGCAGACGACCATCCTAAAACGGTGGGAAAAAGCCTCGCTCATGTTTCTGGTTGTTCGGGTCGTTGCTGGCATGATGTTGATTATCGGCTATGCGATCGCCTTTGTCGCCGGGCACAGCCTCTTTCAATCCGATGCGATCACGATCGGAACGGCATACTTGATCATTCATTATACAAATATGCTGGCACGTCCCGTCCGTGAACTCACACAACAGGTGGAGAGTCTGCAAAATATCGGAGCAAGCATCGAGCGCATCGAAGATCTGCAAAGTATTGAAACAAAGATTCAGGAAGGGCAAGGCACAACCATCCCCGAAGGAACACTTTCGCTGGCATTCGATCAGGTAACCTTTCGCTATGGAGACGGCGATCCTGTCTTATCTGATCTCTCGTTCGAAATCACCCCTGGAAAGATTATGGGATTGCTGGGTCGGACAGGTAGCGGCAAGACCACACTGACACGCCTCATTTTCCGGCTGTATGACCCGGTGGCAGGCAATATCCAATTGAATGGCACAGACATCCGCGAGACAAAATTGTTCTCGCTCCGGCAGCGTGTCGCCATGGTTACGCAGGATGTGCAACTCTTTGAAGCCAGTGTCCGTGATAACTTGACCTTCTTTAATCGCGCAATCTCGGATGCGCATATTCTGGATGTGGTCGAAAAGCTTGAACTATCCGATTGGTTACAGTCATTACCAAAGGGGTTGGATACACGATTAGAAACAGGCGGACGCAGCTTATCTGCTGGCGAAGCGCAACTATTGGCGTTTACCCGTGTGTTCTTGCGAGATCCAGATCTTGTCATTCTCGATGAAGCCTCATCACGCTTAGACCCGGCTACCGAGCAACTGATTGAACGAGCGATCGATAAGCTCCTGGAAGGACGTACCGGGATCATCGTGGCGCATCGTTTGGGTACTGTCCAGCGTGCCGATTCGATCATGATATTAGAAGGCGGACAGATTCTCGAATATGGGGAACGTGAACAATTGGCATTTGATCCATCTTCGCGTTTCCATCATTTGTTGCAAACTGGCTTAGAGGGGGTATTGGCATGACCGCAGCTACAAGTGAGGTCCGACAAAAGACACCAGCCTGGTTGGTAATCGGGAAGATGATTCGCTTTCGGCGGCGTACATGGTTGCTCAATTTGGTGGCGATGGTCTTCCTGATGCTTTTCTTGCAAGCTCCGGGTTTGGCAATCCGGGAATTCTTTCGCTTGTTGACAAATGATGCGCCTGCGGGAATCACCATCTGGACTCTGGTGGCATTCATCATCGCCGCAGAAATCGGGCGTAATCTGGGTGCTTTTGGCTTGATCCGCACAAACGTCCCCTTCTTCGTCGCATCCATGACACTACTTCGCCGCAATTTACTGCGCTATATCCTGAACCGTCCGGGCGCACGAGCATTACCGGATTCTCCCGGCGAAGCAGTCAGTCGCTTCCGCCGCGATGTATTTGAGATTCCTTTATTCGCGCTCTGGATCAACGACATTCTCGGTCTAGCAGTTTTCACGATTATCGCGCTCATCATCATGATTAGTATCGATCCGGTTATCACACTGGTGGCGATCATTCCCTTTGTCGTCGTCGGGTTTATCGCCAATGCAACTGCCGGACGCGTGGAAACCTATCGCCGTGCCAGCCGGAAATGGACAGGCATTGTCGTTGGCTTCATTGGCGAAACTTTTGGTGCTGCCCAGGCAGTCAAGGTGGCGACAGCAGAAGATGATGTGATGAACCACTTCCGGGAACTCAATGAACAACGACGGACGGTTGCCATTAAAGATCGTTTGTTCAATGAACTGCTTCGTTCCATCTTCGTGAATGCGGTCAATATTGGAACAGGCGTAATCTTGATTCTGGCGGGGCAAGCCATTCATGAGGGGACATTCACGGTTGGAGATTTTGCGCTCTTTGTGTTCTATCTGGAGTTTGTCAGCGACCTGACAGCATTTTCTGGTCTGGTGATTGCCAGATACAAGCAGATTGATGTGTCGGTGGAGCGGATGGAACGCTTGATGGAAGGTGCGCCGCCACAGGCGCTGGTTGATTTCAACCCGATTTACATAGAAGGGCAATTACCTGAAACGCCGTATCCCATACTCTCGGAGGAGGAACGTTTGAGGAAACTGGAAATTCACAACCTGACTTTTCGGTATGAAGGGACAGACAACGGTATTGCAGGTATCGATCTGAATATCCAACGTGGGTCGTTCACGGTTATCACCGGACGAGTAGGGAGTGGCAAGACAACGTTGTTGCGTGTGTTGATGGGATTGTTGCCAAAAGATCGGGGAGATATTCGCTGGAATGAAAGCCTTATCGAAAAGCCAGCCGACTTCTTTACGCCGCCGATCAGTGCTTATACCGCACAGGTTCCACGACTGTTTAGTGATCCCCTGCGCGATAACATTTTGATGGGATTGCCACGAAATGGGGAAGAGATTAACGATGCAATACGTTCTGCGGTGATGGAGCAGGACTTAACGGAATTAGATAATGGGCTGGATACGATGGTCGGTCCGAAAGGTGTGAAACTGTCTGGTGGGCAGATTCAGCGAACGGCTGCCAGCCGCATGTTTGTGCGCCAGCCAGAATTGCTGGTGTTTGATGACTTATCCAGCGCGCTGGATGTCGAAACAGAGCAAACTCTCTGGGAACGGGTATTCGAACAACCTGGCACGACCTGCCTGGTGGTCTCGCATCGCAAAGTTGCCCTACGACGAGCTGATCACATTATCGTTCTGAAAGATGGGCGGATAGAAGCCGAAGGCACGTTGGCAGATTTGCTCGAAACCAGTGAAGAAATGAGACATCTCTGGCACGGTGATGAGAATTTGTCGGCAGATGATGATCTTGAAAGGCAAGTTGGCACATTGTCATAGGGCATGTACCGGGGCAAGTGCCTCATTGCCTCGGTACTCATTAATGTTGAACACAAAAGCTATTACTTCCAGCATTTTCCACGCACGATGGTGTATCTCTGTTGCATCAATCTTCTCGTTTGCGAATTGAATTTGGCACAAGTTATGGCGGCGGCTGAACGTATATCGTTAGATTATCTTTATCCGGACGAGCTTTCGATCATGATATAATTTGCACAATTGTCCTCATACAAACTATATGAGATAGTGAAAGCGTTACCAAAATTCGTTGGGCTATATAAGGAGCTTGTATGGCAGCGCCAGCAGTGCAGCAGTATTCGGAGCAGCTACGTCCCGAAGACTTGCTTGATATGTTCTGGTTTATGTTGTTAAGTCGACGACTTGATGAGCGAGCATGGGTTTTGCATCGGCAGGGAAAGATTGCCTTTCATGTTAGCGCGATTGGACAAGAGGCAACGCAGGTTGCGGCGGCTTTCGCAATCAATCGCGGTGTGGATTGGGTGTTTCCGTATTATCGAGACTTGACCCTGTGTCTGGCAATTGGCATTAAACCTCTTGATTTCATGTTGAGCTTGTTTGGTAAAGAGGGTGAGCCAAGTAGCGGTGCCCGACAAATGCCGAATCATTGGAGCGCAAAGCATCTAAACATTGTGACTGGCTCTTCAGTTGTTGCAACGCAGGTTCCACAGGCAGCAGGCGCAGCATTTGCCATTAAGTACAAACAGCAGATGGAGTTGGATGAGGAAAATGATAAGCCTCGTGCTGTGTTGACCTGTTTGGGAGAAGGCTCTACCAGCCAGGGAGAATGGCATGAGGGCATGAACTGGGCGGGGGTGCATAACCTGCCGATGGTTTGTCTGGTTCAAAACAACCAGTATGCAATCTCCGTACGGCAAGAGCAGCAGATGGCAGTCGCCAATGTTGCTGACCGCGCAGAAGCCTACGGGGTTAAGGGCGTAATCGCCAACGGAAATGATGTTCTTGAAACTTATAACGTGATGCGAGATGCAGTCGAACGAGCATATGCTGGTGAAGGCGCTACACTGGTCGAAGCCAAAATGTACAGGCTCGTTCCACATTCTTCTGACGATGACGACAGAAGTTACCGCTCAAGAGAAGAAGTTGAAGAATGGAAAAAGAAAGATCCTGTGGTGAATTATCAGAAATACTTGATGGAAGCTGATATTCTCTCACAGGAAAAGCTGGATGAGCTTGAAGCGAAAGCAAAAGAAATCGTGGATGATGCACATCGAACGGCTGAGGCAGCTCCCTATCCACCAGCCGAAGCGGCAATAGCGGATGTATTTGCGCCGCTAAAGGGGGATGCTCATGGCTGAGATGACCTTGATTCAGGCGATTACGGAAGCAATGGATGAAGAGCTTGCCCGTGATACAAGCGTGTTCATCGTGGGTGAAGATGTTGGTCCGCGTGGCGGTGTGTTTCGGGCGACAATCGGCTTGTATGAAAAGTATGGGGCTGAACGCATTGTCGATTCGCCGCTAGCCGAATTATCGATCGTGGCGATGGGCATCGGGGCGGCGGTTACAGGGTTGAATCCGATCTGCGAAATTCAGTTTGCGGATTTTATTCATCCCGCATTTAATCAGATCGTCAACGAAGCTGCAAAAATGTACTATCGCTCTAATGGCGAGTGGAACGTGCCGATGGTCATTCGCTGCCCGTATGGCGGTGGGATCGGTGGCGCCCTTTATCATAGTCAAAGTGTGGAAGCCTTGTTTGCTCATGTGCCCGGCTTAAAAATTGTCATCCCCTCCACACCGTACGAGGCGAAAGGTTTGCTGAAGAGCGCGGTGCGTGACCCCAATCCTGTGCTATTCTTTGAACCTAAGAAAGGGTATCGTGCCATAAAAGGGGACGTGCCTGACAAAGAGTATACGGTTGAGATTGGTCCGGCACGGGTCGCACGCGAGGGTCGTGATGTATCAGTTTATGCGTATGGGATGATGGCATATTATTCTACACTGGCTGCGGAAAAGGTCGCTAGAGATGATGGCATTGATGCCGAAGTGATTGACCTGCAAACCCTGCTCCCGATCGATAAAGCGGCAATCCTGCGGTCATTCGAAAAAACAGGCAAAGCACTGATCGTTTACGAAGATAACCTCACGATGGGCTATGGCGCAGAAGTTGCGGCAATCCTCGCCGATGAAGGTTTCGAGTATATGGATGGTCCAATACGACGGTTGGCAGGACCAGATGTGCCAGCCATGCCGTATTCTCACCCGATGCAAGAATACTTTATGCTCAACCCGGATAAAATCGCTGATGCGATCCGCGATATTGTTGCGTATTAGGCGAGGTGACTAGATGAAAACCAAAATTGTGATGCCACAGCTTGGCGAAAGTGTCGTGGATGGAACAGTCGGGGAATGGTTGAAGCAGGTTGGTGATACCGTTGAAGAATTCGAACCGATTGTTCGTGTCAGTACCGACAAGGTGGATACAGAAATTCCGTCCCCTGCCAGTGGAACGCTACTAGCGATCTATGTGCCAGAGCACGAAACGGTCGATTCGGGTGTTGTGCTGGGTGTTGTTGGGGACGAAAACGAAGAGGTGATTGAAGCGGAAATTCCATCTATTGGGGAAGTTATTAATGGTAAGTCCAAGCCCGAAACGAGCAAGCAAAAGGTAACGCATCTCACTCCCGTAGTTGCCCGGATGGTTCAGGAGCATAATCTTGATCCGGCATTCATAACAGGCACTGGACGCGGGGGGCGAATCACCAAAAAAGATGTAGCTGCCTATCTGGAAACTCGGAAAGATGCACCTGCATCGGTTGATCCCTGGGACGAACCGGGGGATGGTGATCTTTTCAGACCAACTGTTGAGTATGGATTGGATAACGAACCAGCACCTGTCGCGAAATCTTCACCAGCACCCTCGGGCGATGTCCCCGGGGAATTGATCAAGCTATCGACGATGCGCCGCTCCATAGCCGAGCATATGGTTCGCAGTAAATTGCATACTTCACCGCATGTCACGACGGTCTTTGAGATCGATATGACGGCTGTTCTGGCACACCGCGCAGCCCACAAAGAAGCCTTTGCCAAACAGGGTGGAAAGCTGACCTTAACCCCATATTTTGTTGCCGCCAGTGTGAAGGCGCTGCAACAGTATCCGATGGTCAACGCTCAATGGACGGATGATGGCATTTATATGCATCATGCGACAAATATCGGAATTGCGGTGGCACTCGATGATGGGTTGATCGTCCCAGTGATCAAGAACGCACAGGACTTTAATCTGAGCGGTTTATCGCGGCAGGTTAATGATCTGGCGGAACGTGCACGAAACCGCAAGCTACAGCCAGACGAAGTGCAAGGTGGTACATTTACCATCACCAATCACGGGGTTAGCGGCAGCCTCTTCGCTACGCCGATTATCAATCAACCACAATCGGCGATACTTGGTGTTGGAATCATCGAAAAGCGAGTCAAAGTCATCAGCGACGCCATCGCTATTCGCCCATGCACCTATGTTTCCCTGACCTTCGACCATCGCTTGATTGATGGCGCAACTGGCGACAACTTCTTGCAGATGATGAAAAACGAGCTAGAGAACTGGTCATAAAGAGGGGCACTTAGCCCTTCTTTCTCCTTTATAGATATTCCCCGTCTAAATCCTTCGCATAGTCAATGTATTAGCAGGATTCCCGAAAAATGCCTCTGCTCCCTGCCTATTATGGATATCGTTAGCTATTCGTCCTAATTAATCCCTGGTCTTGCGCTAAGCAGAATAAGGATTTGATATATCCAATTGCCTTGAAAGGTAATTTAGTCTCTGCTAAAATATTTTTAAAGGCACCAAAATATAAGGGGATGTTTTATGGCACACACTACCGCACTGACTTTGGATCAATTACAACCACAACAACAAGCAACTATAGTCGGCTTACAAAGTACTGGATTAAATCGTCGGCGAATGCTGGATATGGGTATTTTGCCTGGAACAACGATACAGGTTGAAATGTCCAGTCCGCTTGGAGACCCGATAGCATATCTTGTCCGTGGTGCAGTAATCGCCCTACGTCGCAAGCAAGCACAACAAATCGAAATTCAACTCAACGAGTCTGCCTGACCGCTAGAACACATCAAGGAGAATAAAATGGCGATCGTTACTAAATCAATACCAACCGCACATTGTGAGACATGTCCGGTTCATAATGCTGCACAACTGAAAAAACTTGGCATTAGTGCAAGTAGCACTGACTACGTAATTGCGCTGGCTGGAAATCCAAATACGGGAAAAAGCACTGTCTTTAATGCGCTTACCGGCTTGCGGCAACACACTGGTAACTGGCCCGGAAAGACAGTCACAAGGGCAGAAGGCAGTTACCATTTTGAAGGTTCGACTTATAAGGTGGTAGATCTTCCCGGCACATATTCACTACTGTCTACCAGCATGGATGAGCAAATTGCGCGAGATTTTATTTTGTTCGGGCAACCTGATGTGACTGTCGTCGTGGTTGATGCGACCCGCCTCGAGCGTAATCTCAATTTGCTACTGCAAATCTTAGAAATAACAAACCGTGTGGTCGTTGCTCTGAATTTGATGGATGAAGCGGAACGACACGGGATTCAGATCAATACCCGCCGTTTAACGAAAGATCTTGGCGTTCCAGTCGTCCCGATGATTGCTAGAAAAGGAGAGGGCATCCCCGAACTGTTGCGCGCGATTGCCGATGTGGTCAATGGCTCCTATGTCACCCAATCGCATCGTATCCAACAACACAGCCCAGAGGTCGAGCAGGCGATTACTCAATTGGAAGAACAGTTACACAAACTCTATCCCGAGTTATCCAATGCCCGCTGGGTGGCGCTTCGTTTACTGGATGGCGACGTCTCGATTGAACAGGCAGTACGTGAAGGCACATTGGGTGAGTTAACCAATGGAGCTACGCCACAAATCGAGCCACAGGTGATCCCTGTAGGAGCTGTCACATCATGACCGACATAACCGCAAATGAACTTTTGAACACGGCTACTCAACTGCGGCAAAACATCAACGATCATCATGATCAATTTATGGAGGCGATTTACACAGATGCCGCGCAGATTGCCGATGCTGCTGTCACGCGCAAAGGCGAGCGAACCCGCCCGCGATTTGATCAGATTCTGGATGGCTTGCTCACGCATCGAATCTGGGGTTTTGTGGTGATGGGTGTGATGCTGATGGGCGTATTCTGGATTACGATTGCTGGGGCAAATGTTCCTTCTGCGATGCTTGGAGAATTGCTGCTAGATACTGTATACGGCATTCTCCATAATCTCGCAGCGGCTATTAGCTTGCCTGCATGGGCGAGTGGCTTTCTGATTGACGGGATTTATCTGGCAACAGCCTGGGTCATCGCTGTGATGTTGCCACCGATGGCGATCTTTTTCCCGCTGTTTACCCTGCTCGAAGACTTTGGATATTTGCCGCGTGTGGCATTTAATCTGGATCGATTGTTTGCCAAATCAGGGGCACATGGTAAACAATCCCTTTCGATGATGATGGGATTTGGTTGCAATGCAGCTGGTGTAATTTCGACCCGCATTATTGATAGCCCCCGTGAACGTCTGATTGCTATCATCACCAACAATTTCAGCATCTGCAACGGACGCTGGCCTACACTCATCCTGATGGGGACAATCTTCATCGGCGCGGCTGCCCCTCCGGCATTGGCGAGTTTTTATGCGGCTGCCAGTGTGGTTGTAATCGCTGTGCTGGGGATTATCGTGACACTGCTTGTGTCAGCGTTTCTGTCCCGAACATGGTTGAAAGGCGAGGCTTCAGTTTATACACTGGAGCTACCACCTTATCGTCCACCGCAGATCTGGCAAACTATCTATACATCCATGATTGATCGCACCCTGATCGTGCTGTGGCGGGCTGTTGTTATGGCGGCTCCGGCAGGAGCACTCATCTGGCTCAGCAGCAATATCTTTATTGGTGATACCAGTATTGTTGGGCATGTCGTGAACTTGCTGAATGGTCCCGGACTGTTGCTTGGCTTGAACGGGATCATCCTCGTAGCTTACATTCTGGCGATCCCGGCGAATGAAATCATCATCCCCACCATCTTGATGCTGACCGTAACGCTCGGCGGCTCGACACTGGCGCAGCAGGGCGTAATGATTGAATTTGAAGAAGAACGCCAGATTTACGAAGTCTTGACACAAATGGGTGGATGGACAGCGTTGACGGCTGTGAATTTGATGCTATTCAGTTTGTTGCACAATCCATGTAGCACGACCATCCTAACGATCTGGCAAGAGACACGCAATTTGCGCTGGACTCTAGTTGCTACGCTGCTGCCAGTTGTGCTGGGATTCGCTGTGACCTTTACTACTGCATCATTGGCGAGAGCGCTTGGGTTGGTGTAAAAAAGCGTAATGCTTTTGGGGCACAGTGCGCTGTGCCCCTACAGAACAGGCTATTATTGATTCCACTGCCGAGCGAATTCGGCTAACAACCGTGCGCCATAGCCTGTAGCCCCTTTTCCCGGCACGTATGGATTATCTTTCGCATCAGTCGCCAGTCCTGCCATGTCTAGATGTGCCCAGGCGGGGAAGTCCACGAAATTCTTCAGAAAAACTGCCGAAGTTCCCACTCCACCAAAGCGCCCACCAGCATTTTTCATATCGGCTGTATCCGACTCAATGACTTTGTTGTATTCGTCAAATAGGGGTAATTCCCAAACTTTTTCTTGCGTAGAAATCGCGGCTTTCTTCACAGTTTCCGTGAGTGTTTCATTTGTACTGAATAACCCGGCGGCGACACCTCCCAGGGCGATCATGCATGACCCTGTTAATGTAGCAATGTCTACAACTGCTGATGGCTCGTAGCGTTTGGCATAGACCAGGGCATCTGCCAACAGCATTCGTCCCTCGGCATCGGTGCTGATGATTTCGATGGTTTTTCCGTTACTGGCAGTGACGACTTCTTGCGGCAAATAGGCATCACCATTGATTCGATTGTCTGCTGCCGGGATCAAACCGACAACATGCAAGGGCAAATTCAGCATGGCAACCGTATGCATCGCGCCGATGACTGCCGCGCCGCCGCCCATATCTGCTTTCATGCCAATCATTCCATCGCGCGTTTTCAGGCTGTAACCTCCGGTGTCAAAAGTTACGCCTTTGCCAACCAACACCACTGTATCCAGATCATCCGCTTTGTCAGCGTTGTGTTCCATGACGATTAAGCGTGGGGGTGTATCGCTTCCGCGAGCGACTGCCAGCAATGCGCCCATCTTCAGCGCAGTCATCTGCTGCTTTTCTAGCACTTGAATGTTCAGCCCGGTTGCGTTTGCAATGGTAGTTGCTTGCTCTGCCATATACGCCGGTGTACAGATATTGGGGGGTAGGTTGACAAGGTTGCGAGCAGTGATCGATCCGCTAGCGAACGCCTGCCCAGCCGCAATGCCGCTTTCCGCATCGGCAAGATCATTATCACTATATGCCAGCACTGTTAGTGATTCCAATGTATCCACTGGCACGTCGTTCGTTTTCTGCCCATGATACTGATACAAGCCAAGCAAGCCACCTTCGGCGATTGCCTGTGCTGATTCTGATACTTGCAGACCACCGCGCCCTGTGCTGAGTGTGACCGTTGCCACATGTGCCGCTTTTAAACTTCGCGCTTTTTGTAATCCAGTGGCAACCGCACGACGCGCAATATCCGCCGTGAAATCATCCGCAGAACCCAATCCAACAACGATAACACGCTGCGCCGGGATTACTCCACGAGGATAAAGTATGAGTGTTTCGCCTACTTTTCCGGAGATGTCACCTGCTTCGATGCGCTCGGTTAATGCGCCTTCCAGTGCCTCGTCAATGGCTCTGGTAGCGTTTGCTGGATGATCGCCTGGTCCGTCATCCATCAGATAAATTAGAACCGTATCGACTTCTTGCTCGTGGATATTCCCAACAGTAGCTTTGATCTCCATGATTTACTCCGAATGAAATTGGTCAAAAGTGCAGCTATTATGACATGGAGGGGTGCTGTTTGCGTATATCCATAAGCCAGCTATCGGTGTCTTTGGGTGAGTAAAAACGCAATACATGGAGATGCGCATACTCAGGTTGAGCAAGTAGCTGCGGATATTGCCATTTGCGCCGCCGCTGCGAGGTGATTGCCCAGATGAAAAGTGAGTCTCGGCTTAAAAATAGATTGCGGAATGTTTCGCGATTGCCTGCCTCCCATAATTCTTCTCGTGTGACCATTCGCCGGATGGAACGCCACCACAAGCGCCACAGGCTGAGTCGCAAGGGGTAATCGAGCCAGATTAAAGTGTCGCCTTTTGTCCAGACCAGATCCCGCACTTTGCTGTAATTTCCATCCAACACCCAGGATTTGGCTTGAATAGCCTCGCTAACTGCCTGCCGGAATTGTTCCAGTGAGGCTTCTTGCCAGTCTGGTTGCCAGTGCAGATTATCTAATTCTATATGCGGAATCTGATAAATCGCTGCCAATTGCCTTGCCAGCGTTGTCTTTCCTGAACCCGAAGTCCCAACAACGACAATCCGTTGCCCGGTCATGAGGCTATCCTCAACTACATTTTAGGGGAGCAAGATTATAGCAGATTATGGCTCAGGCGACCAGTGCTGGATGCTTTCGCGCATTTTTTTCGCCATATTTCGGGCGCGTTGTGGTGCATCGCCAACATATTGGGATGCATCCAGTAGTGCCGTTACCTTCTCTGGCTCGACGAGTGAAGTAATCCGTTCATCTGATTTGATCGACTGCCGCAATGGATTGGGTTGATTTTGCCGTAAAGCTGCCCAAGCGCTGAGACTATGTTCGCGGATGACTTCGTGCAGGATTTGACGATCGCCACCCTGACGTACCGCTTCCATCATCAAGCGCTCCGTTGCGGCGAATACGCCGTAGGTTTCCAGATTTTTATTGACGGCGTTCTCATCGATGACCAGTCCAGTAATCATTCGCGACATGCGCTTGAGCAGTTCGTCGGTGGCAAGAAAAGCTTCTGGCAACACGGTTCGTCGATTGCCCGAATCATCCAGCGTGCGTTCCAACAGGCTATGCGCGGCGTTGTCCCAGAGAACACGAGGCAGGGCAGCTACGAATCGCGCCAGACTATCCATATTTTCGGCATTAATGGGGTTTCGTTTGAAGGGCATGGCAGATGATCCGATCTGACGTTTGCCGAAGGGTTCATGCCATTCGCCAATGGGCGGGGATTGCAATAAGCGAAGATCAAACGCAAAGCGGTAGATCGTCATCGCTAATCCCGCCAGTGCACTTACAACCTCCCAATCTTGCCGACGCGGGTAGGTCTGATTGGCGATCTCGAATGCCTGTAATCCAAGCGTTTGCATGATGTGCGCTTCCAGATCTCGCGGCGTTTTCGATGTATCTTTCAGGAGTTCACTATAAGATGCCGATGTGCCCACTGCACCCTTAAAGCCCTTGCCGCGAATGCCGCCGTGAACTCGCTGTAAAGCCTGGAAATCTGCCAGCAAATCCTGTGAGTAAGCAGCCAATCGATAACCAATTGTCGTCGGTTCGGCAGGTTGCAGATGTGTCCATGCCATACAAACGTGATCGGCTTCGTGCTCAATTGCCTCCGAAAGATCGGTCAGCAATTGACATAGCTTATCGATTACCAATTGCAAGGCTTCGCGGAGGCGCAGTGCATCCGCATTATCTTCGATGTCCATGCTGGTTGCACCTAGATGAATGATCCCTCCTCCGACAGGGCACTGTTCGGCAAAGGTGTGGACTTCCGCCATCAAGTCGTGATGTAGTTCTGCTTCCAATTCATGGGCGCGTTCCAGGTTAAGATCATTCTGATGCTCGCGTAGATCGTTTACTTGTTCGGGTGTCACCAATCCGGCATGTTGCTGTGCCTCAGCCAGCGCTACCCAGATACGCCGCCATAAGCGCCGTTTGTGTGCCAGTGACCAGATGTGCCGCATATCCTTCGAACCATAACGCCATGTGAACGGACTCAGGAAAGTTTCGAATGTGTAATCAGGCATAAACGCTCTTCAATTTGGGAATGGTTCGCTAGTGGTTAAGGCTCTTCTGTACTCTCAATTTCAGGTACGATGGCGGGTGTATTGTCCTCCTTTATGCTGACCAGTTGCAAAAACTCGAAATTGCCATCTTGCAACACTTTCAGCACGATCGGTTTGCCAATAACATCGCCCTTCTCATCAAAGGTATGCGGACCTGTCACCCCCTGAAAATCAACCGTATTATGTAAGGCTGCTGCTACCTCTGACGGGATTGTAGAATTGGCGCGCTCAATGGCATCTTTGAGCAGGTACACGGCATCATAACCCTGCGCTGACCATGTATCCGGGGTCAGAATACGTTCGGCTTCAGTCGCTGCGTCCGGGAAATAATCGGCATAATATGCTTCAAAACGCTTGATGAAATCCTGCAATTGCGGACGTGGATTTTCTGGATGATAGTGAGAAGCGACGATTGTTCCTTCTGCTGCTTCGCCGCCAATATCCCAGAGATCGCTGGTATCCAAGCCATCACTGCCGAGTATTGGGGCATCGATGCCGGCTTCTCGTGCTTGACGAATAAACATGGCGGCATCGGGATTTGAACCAGCGATAAAGATCGCATCAAAATTGCGCTCTTGCCAATCTTCTATGATCAAGCTGAAATTGCGCTCACCCTGATAATTACGCCGATCCACTATTGTGATGCCTATTTTGCTGGCTTCGTTCTCGAATACATTCGATAGTTCGCGACCATATGATTCATTTACGTATAGTACGACGATATTGTCGAAGCCCTGGTCGAGCGCATAAACGGCAAGCTGCCTACCAACTTCGGTATCACTGGCAACATTGCGGAAGATATAGTTGAAGTCATTGCTTGTCAGATCGGGGCTGGTGGCACTGGGCGAAAGCATAATCAGTTGGTTGAATTCATAGATGGGGGCAGTTGGAACAGAAATATACGACCAGGCATGACCGATCACCGCAACAATGCCTGGGTTTTCTGCGAACTCCTGAGCGATGTAGCGCCCTTCTTTAAGTGAGTCAAAGTCATCTGCTTCTACCAGTTGAATAGAACGACCGAGCACACCGCCTGCATGATTGATCTCATCAACTGCCATCCATACACCTTCTGGCAGATAATCCCAATCGTTCTCAAAGGGCCAGGCAAACCCTATCAAAATCGGGTCATTGGAATCGGCACTTCGAGCGTTGGCTGCGCGCTGTTCACCCAAATCCGCCTGCGAACAGGCAGCGACCAGAATCACTAGAGTGGATACTATGCTGTACTTTATGAGGCGTTTCAAGATCATGTGTTACTCATTATTTCAATAAGACAAGTATTATACCAGTTGCCGTCGGGCGAGATCAGCAAACATGCCGGGAATGCGGATCAAGTCTTCGTATGAACCACTTTGCACGATTTTCCCATGATCCATTACAAGAATGTGATCGGCGTTGATAATCGTACTCAGACGATGGGCGATAACGATTCGCGTTGCGTCCAGCTTTTCTAAGCTCTCACTGACAATGGATTGTGTTTGATTGTCCAGGGCGCTCGTTGCCTCATCAAAGTACAAGATTTTAGGCTTCTTGGCAATTGCTCGTGCAATCAACAAGCGCTGGCGTTGTCCGCCAGATAGGGTGCTGCCACCTTCGCTGATGATGGTATGCATTCCCATAGGCATTTCTCGGATGTCGGGCGCTAACCCTGCCATCTCCGCCGCCGTCCATGCATCATCCAATGTGAGCGGGGCGACCCCTACAATATTGGTGTAAATGTCGCCAGTCATCAGTTGTCCATTTTGTAGCACAACGCCCAGTTGCTGACGTACGGAGCGAATGTCCAAACCGGATAAGTCCTGACCATCATAGAAGATTGCGCCTGCCTCTGGTTTCTCGAAGCCGAGCAGCAGACGGAACAACGTGGACTTACCTGAACCCGAAGGTCCAACGATCGCCACAAAATCGCCGGGATGTACATGAAATGAGAGATCTCCCAGAATCAAGGGACCATCGAATTTGTAGCGGAATGAGAGACGGGTGACTTCGATCTCGCCGGATAGCTCACCGGGATCAGACATCGTTTCGTCAACTTCCGGTAAGGTGGATAGGATAGGTTGCATACGCTCGTAGGTCGGAACAATCCGCAAAACGGAAATTAGAGCGGTGCTAAGCTCTAGCCCGGCAAGCAAGAAGGCTGTAAACGCCGCATTGAAAGCCAAGAATTCCCCGGTTGAGAGTTCGGTTGAGCTAACAACCAGCGCAAAGATAACCATCGAAGCGACAATGGGGTAGGTTGCATTGAAAGCCGCCAGCACATTCTCGGTGTTGCCAGCCGAATAGGCATATTGTTTCTGCCGGACAAATCGCTTTGCCCATTGTGTAAAGGCACGTCCTTCCACGCCAGCCACGCGGAACTTGGAGATCCCGGTGATGAATTGCAAGACCATCCCGGCGATGCTTCCTTCTTCATGTGCCAGTTCTCGTTGGTAGCGCATTTGCCAGTAGCCAACAATCAGCGTTACGACAAAGGCAATAACGACCAACACTGTAGCCACTAGCGCGAGACTGATACTGAAATAGAACAGCAACACAAAGTTAAAAATCGAAAAGATGCCAGCCAGCGAAGTTAAGACGACTGTGCCAGAAAGGGTGCGTCGGATGGTGCTTGCGCCCATCGCCCGCGAACTTAGATCTCCGGCTGAATAATTGCGGAAAAACGGAGCGGGCAAATTGAGCAAGCGATCCCAGATGGCGGATTGAAGTGTATTGTCTAGCTTGAGTTCTGCGCGTAAAACAGCAATGTTCTGAACGATCTGGAAAATAGCCGTTGTCAAAGAGATCGTCAGCAGGATCAGCGCAAATTGTGAAAGCTGTGAACGATCGGCAGATGGAATGATAAAGTCAAAAATGCGCCCAATGATCAAGGGGAGCAGGATTGCTAGTCCACCAGCGATTATCCCCATAATCAAGATTGTCCACAGATCCCGGCGCGCACCATATAGCCCAAAACGCAGCAAATCGCGGATGTTCAAAACCTTGTTGGGTAATGTCCGATAGAAGGAGTAAGCAGTTGACGACAGGGTGCTGGCAACCTCGCGATTGACCTTCAAACGCTGCTGGCGTGTCGGGTCTAGCAGGATGTATTTTGTTGAAGAGGCGGGTATGAGTGCAAGTGGACGCTCGTCATCGGCAGCATATGCTAGGAGAGGTCCGTTGTCCTTGTTCCACCATTCTCCACGCAGGGCGACCTGCCGTAATTGTAAGCCTGCAGTCCGCGTGATTGATTCCAACTGGATCGTCTCTACTCGTCCATCTACAGGATCAGGACGAGGTGGTATGGTCACCCCAACTGCTTTCCCAACCAACTTGCATGCAGTAACCAGCGGATGGTCGGAAGCGTCTTCACCGATAACGTCTTTCGTAAATTCGGGATCTAAGATCGTAACAAGGCGTGTGAAGGAATCTTCTAATTGTAGGCGATCGTGTTCGGCTCGCTGTTGCAGGCGGCTTTCTTCGATCACCTGATTTTGTTCCAGATTCCAGAAAATTGAGTTCAATACAATGCTGTGAAAATTGCTAATGTATGACCATGAAAAGGCTTTGCGAACAAAGGTATCGGTATCAATGGCGTAGAGGCGTGTATCTTGCAATGCATACAGCCAGGTATCTTCTGTGACCGGGAGGAAATCGTCGGCAGTTACCATCGGCAACTCTTCTCTGCTGACGAATTGCGCCGAACCGTCCAGCGCCTTTGCCCAGAGAACCCCCTTGCGCGGACGGGCAACCTCCCCGGAAATCAATTCAGCAACTTTGTTCTTGCTGAGCGGAATATATTGGCGCAACGCGACATTACTTTCTACACTCTGAGAAACGCCGGCGATCCATTCATCCAATAGTTGTTTGGCGCGGGTATGAAGCTCGGCATGTTGAAGTAATTCTTCAAAGTGAGATCGGTCAAGCCGCGCCACACGCGTATTGTTCACGCCAACGCCTAGAATTTGTAAGCCATCGCGGAAGCCTCCCAGGTCTAGCCCGAAGATGGCTTGTCTGGCAGATGCCCGGAAAAGATGTTGCCGCGGACTATTGACCCGGCGATCTTGCAATTGGATCGCGAAAACGTCGATAGCACCTTCATAGATCAACCAGATGGTTTCGGGATTGTCGAGCACCAATGGTTCGCTGCTGCCAACCCCGATCGGCTCATCTTCGCCAAGACCGAAAGAGAGTTTTTCTGTATGCGGTGTGTCGGTCATTATTTCGCCGGGCTTGTCAGACATCATTACGCCACAAATCGTTTTGCCAGTTAGTATAAATATTCCAGATAAGAACGAGATTTTTCTTCTTCGTATGCTTCGGCACGGATGAGATCCGCATAGGGTCCATCCTGATCTTTCATATCTTCATGCCGTCCGCGTTGTAGGACTTTTCCATATCCCATCACCAGTATCTCATCGCAGTCACGGATCGTACTCAAGCGGTGGGCAACGATCAGGCAGGTACAGCCCCGCCGCCGTAGGTTATCGTCGATCATTTTTTCTGTGACCGGATCAAGGGCGCTGGTTGCTTCATCTAATATCAAAATCGATGGGTTGGTAGACAGCGCTCTGGCAATCTCCAATCGTTGTAATTGCCCACCACTGAAGTTACGCCCACCTTCTTCGATCTGGTGATCGTAGCCGCCGGGACGTTCTGAAATATCGGGGTGTATGGCAGCATCTTTGGCGGCTTGAATGATGTCGTATTCGGGTACAGTGGGGTCCCAGAGAGTCAGGTTTTCTCGAATTGTCCCTTCAAACATAAAAATATCTTGATCGACAAGGGCAATTGAATTGGAAATGACCCGGCGCGGAATGGTTGAACGAAGCTGCTCATCAAATAGCACGTCGCCCTCCCAGGATTCATATAATCCAGCGATCAAGCGAGCAATGGTAGACTTGCCACTTCCGGAGCCGCCAACGAGCGCGACCCGTGCCCCCGGCTCGATGGTCAAATTGAAGTCTTCGATGAGTGGGACATCCAGCTTTGTGTAGCCAAAGGTTAGCCCGCGTAGTTGAACGTGTCCTGCCAACTTACCTCTGGGGACCATGATGTCAGGCGATGCTCCATTGCTTGACCCATCTGCTTCTTCTGTATGATCTGTGGTTGGCGCTTGCTCTGTTGCAAGAGGGGCAGGACTTCCAGCATCTTCCAGCCGAGGATCGGTATCGTAGCGTAGGACGTCATCCAGGCGATTCATATCGCCTTCTGCTTCCTGAAAACGCCCGCCGAGATTGACGATCTGGTTGAAGGGGAGGATAAAGCTCGCCATCAAGGTTTGAAAGGCGACCAGCGCTCCCATCGTTAGATCACCGTTCATCACACGCAACCCACCAAGAAAAAGAATGGCGGTGGTGTTCAAAGTTGTGAGCAAGGGAGGAACTACCGCCAGCACTTGCGATACCAATTTGAACTGCTGTTCGGCGTTAAGGGCTTTGGTCTGATACCCTGCTAATCGTGAGAATAGATCACTTTCTGAACCTGTTGCCTTGACTGTTTCGATAGTCTGTAAGCCATTCATCGCTGTACCAATTAACTTGCCACGCTCTTGCAATAAGCGATTGTTGGCATCAATCCGCCGCCGCGCCACGTAGCGCAGCACAAGAATATTGATGAAGGCGATGGATATGCCGATAACGGTCAGCAGCTCATCATAGATGAACAAAAGAATGACATAAAATACAACCAGAATAATATTTAAGATAGCTGTCGCCAGCTCACCCGATAGCAGATGTGCGACGTGATCATTGATCTGCACACGGGAGCTAATTTCACCGCCATAGCGCTGCATGAAAAATTCGATTGGCAGCCGCAAAACATGCCAGAAGAATTGGCTAGACGTAGAGAGCGCAATTCGTGTTTCCATGCGTAGCAGATAATATTGCTGTAACCAGGTCAGCCCGGCGCGTAGTGTGGCGGTAATCGCCATTGCCACGAGCAATCCCGGCAACCATGCTTGTCCCTGTACCAGTATATTATCGACAAAAACCTGTGAAAAAGCGGGTAACGCCAATCCCGGGATGACAAGTGCGAGACTGACCAGCACCACATACACCAATGCCATCTTCGATGAGGACAGGCGGTATCCTAGCGCGGCTGTCAGGCTGGGTTTGCTACCGATTTTCTGGAATTCTGGTCCCGGTTGGAAGGTAAGGACAACACCTGTAAACCCTTCGTCAAATTCTTCTGGCGTAATCGCGCGTGGACCGACTGCGGGATCGTTGATGTAGACTCGGTTTCGGCGAAAGCCTTCCAGCACGATGAAGTGATTGAAATTCCAAAAAACGATCGATGGGAAGGGGAGATCTGCCAGTTGATGCAGTTCCTTGCGATACCCCTTCGCATCCATGCCATAGCGTTTGGCTGCGCGAACAATGTTGCTGGCTTTCACGCCATCTCGTGAAACGCCACACATGGACCGGAGTTCTTCAAGTGGAACATAGCGCCCATAATAGGAGAGCACCATGCCAAGGCTTGCCGCCCCACACTCAACAGCCTCCATCTGCAAGACAGTTGGGGTTTTTGCTCGTTTGGTGCGGGGCAGACGCAGCGGCGTTGAAACGGCTGCTGTCTGTTGTGTTTGCTGTACCATCAGGAAGCGCCCAATCCGGGGAAGATGAGTTCTAATGGCGCTTGGTCTTCCAGAATGATTGTGGCATCTGCCAGAGTACCACTCTGGATCAACACATTTGGTCCGTCGGGTGACGACCATTTGTATCCGCTAATGGTGTCTCGGCTTGGAACGAGGTCAACCCGAATCTCGATCGGTGCGCCTTCGGCTGCTTCCGAAAAACGGGTGACAAGTTCCGGATTGTTCAAGACACGCAGCATACTTTGTGTGCTTTCCGGAAATTCGCCAACAGACGTTACCCAGCCCAGCATGACCCCAACTTCCTCTGCGCGAACGGTTGTCGGTAAGATTTGGACTTTCATGCCGGGGCGGACTTTTTTACCCTCAGTGGTCGGCAAATAAATGATCGCTTCCAGATCTTTGACGGTATCGCCAGTTGGTTCCAGTGTAATCAGGGGATCACCGATGTTGACAAACTCATCCTGAGATACACGGATTTCGATGATACGCCCCGTGAAAGAAGAGACGATGCGACTGTTTTCGTTTGTATCGTCCGTGAGGACGCGCGCTACTACTTGCCCGGACTCGATGGTGTCGCCGACATCAACATAAATATCCCCTAAAATGCCGGAGACCGAAGCGGTAATATTGTCGATTCCACCGCCACCACCACGCAGTAAAATGCCTTCCCCTGAGATTGTGGTGGGGACACTGCCCCATACTCCCCAGGCGACAGCCACGCTGATTAGCACGATAAAACCAAACAATACTAACCAGCCACGCGGAGACGTAACCTGCATCAGTTGATCGAGTTGTTCAGGGGATGATAGGCGTTCTAAAGCGGTTCGTCGAAATATGCGTTCCTGCATCCGAATCTCTCTTGATGTAGGGGTATCCCGGTTTGTCGGTGGATTGTTGATCTTGGGAAATTATAAACGAATTCTAGCAAAAACAAAAACTCGGAAGGCATATGCTTCCGAGAGTTTGGTCAAAATGAGAACGTTGTGTGGCGACTTAGTCGTCTTTTCCGGGTGGGGGAGCGCCGCCACCAGCTACATTGTCAAGATCTTCTTCAGAGAGTTCGTCGTTAGGATCGTTTACGTATTGATGCAACATGATTGTGCTCCTCACATATTCAATGACACAATCATTGTAGCAGGATTATTGATCTTAATTCAAGTAAGTACGCCTTAATTTTACAAGTTTTTTCGATTCCATTCATAAATACCCGGTTTATGGCGCTTCTGATGTGCTTGTTGGCACTGCCGTAAGATAGGGGGTTGCTGTTGGCGCAACGCCTTCTGCATCACAATATGGCTCCACGCGATACAGATCTCGTTGTTCACAGGTGAGTTCTGGGACGACTCGATTGTCATATGTCCACACAATCAACTCGTCGAGGGAATTGATTTGCCAATGCCGAACGGTTGTATCCCAACCGCCAGAGATCGCGGAGCGACTATCTGCGCTAAAGGCAACATCCAGGACAAAATCCGTATGCCCATCGAAGCGCTGGATCTCTGTTCCTGTGGACACATCCCATAAGCGGACGGTCATATCATCTGATCCCGACAATGCCATCGATCCCTCATTATTAAAAGCGACTCCGTTTACGACATCACGGTGACCATCAAATCGGCGAATCTGTTCTCCCGTTTCTAAATCCCACAGGCGTAGACTACGATCTTCCGAAGCAGAGAGGGCGGTCTGTCCGTCTGGACTATAAATTACTTTATAGACAACTCCCGTATGCCCTTCAAACTGCTGGATCGCTTCACCAGTGTCAACATTCCAGTGAATGATATTGCTATCGACAGAACCAGATAAGGCTGTGCTACCATCCGGGCTGAACGTTACACTCCATACACGAGCCTCATGCCCTGCCAGTTCGCGGATGATCTCCCCGTTATCCAGATCCCAGAGTACGATGCGTCCTGTATTGTCACCGGTTAGGGCAGTCTGTCCGTCCGGGCTAAATGCTACCGTTCGCACGCGATCTTCATGATCTTCCAGCGTACGAACTTGTTCACCTGTGCTTAAATCCCATAAGATGGCGTTAGTGTCTCTTGAGGCAGATAATGCAAACATTCCGTCATCGCTAACATCGACATCATAAATCGAGGCTTCGTGCCCTTCTAGTTGATGTAGGATCTCCTCTGTTTCCAGATTCCAGACGATCAGTATGTCGTCCGAAGAAGAAACTACGTAGGTTTGCTCATCATCTCCGACAAATGTATCAAGTCCCCAGATTCGACTTGTATGTCCTTCCAATCGCTGGATCTCTGCACCGCTTTCCAGATCCCAGAAACGCACAGTTCCATCCCATGCGCCAGAGACTACCTGCCGTCCATCACTCGTTATTTTTACACCATAGATGGCGGAAGCGTGTCCGAGAAGACGCCGAATGGGTTCCCCTGTTTCCAGATTCCAGTAGATCAGGTTGGCATCATACGCGCCGGAAACTGCTGTCTTTCCATCCGGACTAATCGCTACATCCCACGCTCGATTGGTATGACCGACAAGGCGGTGTACTTCTTCACCTGTTTCGATATCCCATAATCGTAGTGTTAAGTCTTCATAACTGACCAACACTTGCGTGGCATCCGGTGTAAGCTTCACTGCCCAGGCATCTCCAGCTTCTGGTTGGATGACCTGGATCGTTTCCAGGGTGTTTAAATCCCAGATTCGGGTTGTGCCATCTTGAGAACTAGATGCTGCAAGGTTGCCATCTTTACTAAAATCAACACTGATTACTGGTCCGCCATGCCCGGCTAATTCAGCGATTTGTTGCCCGGTCGAAGCGTTCCATAGGATTAAGCTGCTATCCTCAGCCCCCGCGAGGATCATCTGTCCATCCGGGCTAAGCGCCAGTCCCCAGATTTCATTTGTGCCTTCATCAGGTGGTGTACCCATTCGCAGGCTTTCTTCCTGCGTATCGATGTCGTAGGCAACGATTTCGCTATTGTCCAAGCCTGAGAATACTTTTGTGCCATCCGGACTGAACGCCAGACTATGGATGACTTGTTCGCCGATAGCTATTCGTGTGGTCTCTTCGCCTGTCATGAGGTCGTTGACGACCAATTCATTCGCGTTGGTTGCAAATAGAAGAAGGGTGTTCTCATCATTGATGGCGATTCGTGAACTATTTTGAATTGCGTCATCGAGAATGTATCGAACGCCGGGGGAATAGGCTGCCTGCGCCAGAACGTTTTGCGCCAGTGTGGAAGGTTGATCGATATTGTTGGCGGCGAGAGCCAGAACAATCGCCAGTCGACTATTGTTATCGCGGAAAAGTGCCTGTTGGGCATTGGATGCAAGCGAAAGACTTTCGGCTTGGTCTTCATTGAAGACGGCAGTGGATTGGGCAGATACAGCCGTTGCTTCGTTATCTACCGCAATTGCTCGCTGGTCTTCTGCGATTTCACGCTGACCCTCAGCATCTTGCCGACGTTGTTCTGCTGTGATTGCTTGCGTAAACGCAAAAATTGCCAATACCAGAACGACAAAGGCATACACGGCAGTTAAGATCATAACCCGGCGACGGGCTGATGCTGAACGCTGGCTGGCAGTGATGAAGTCCCGGTGTAGTTCCGTTGGCGGAGGTTGTTTGTCCTCACTTTGCGCCAGCCATCGTACGGCTTCTCCAAGTTCATTTCCACGTAAGACGAGATTGTTATCGCGTTCCTTTTCGTTCCATTGCACAGCACGAACCAGAAGGCGCGTGTGTAGTTGCAGGTGTTCCAGATCTGTATCCAGTGCCTCGATGAGCCGTTGATAGGCTTTGTCTTGATCGTCTTCTTCCCGATAAAAAATCCAATTGTGGGAAGAAATGTTGGGGTGCAATGCTGATTGGTCATAATCTTCGCTGAGTTCCCGATAGAGGATCGGAATGAGGCGTTTATTATGTTCAATGGCATGAGACAGTTCGAGGCTGCAAATCTCCGACCGAACGGAGTCCGGGCTTATGACAAAGGCAAAGGCGTTGGCATTTTCGATCCCGTCATAAATTTCTTCGAGCCACTCCGCAGTCAGCGGGATATTCTCCCAATCAACCCAGATGTCCCGATTTTCTTTCTCCAATAAATCGTGAACGGATCGTACAAATTCCTGGTCTCTGCGAGAATAAGAAATAAATAGATCTTTCATTGCCAATCGCCCTGATCACATTCAGTAAAATTCCAACATCGGCATTATAACACAGTCAAACCTAATGCAACGTGACCTGCAAACGGAATTCTAGCGAATGGATGTTATTGTGAGCTTGTTATGTTTCATGCGAAAGTGAAGGTCTAAGTGAAATTTGAAAAGCGGTCAACGATAAAAGCGACGGCAGCAGATCTCATGGCATTTCACGAACAGTCGAATGCTTTTGCCATTCTCACGCCGCCACCGATCATCATGCGGGTGCATCGAGATGAGAAAACCTCGATCCGGGAAGGAGAGGTTGAGTTTACGTTGTGGTTTGGTCCCATACCCTTGCGTTGGATTACTCGGCACGAACCGGGATCTACGGATTTATCTTTTGTAGATGATATGCTTCAGGGTCCGGTTGCTCATTGGCGACATGAGCATATTTTTGAACCGGTTGAGGGTGGGGCAGAATTGATTGATCGTCTGGATATTCATCACAAGGTGGGGTGGAGAGGGATTTTCACCCGACTACTGTTCAATCCACTCTCCCTGCAAATCTTATTTTCCTATCGCCACTTCCGCACCAGACGGGCAGTTGAAGGTTAATTTACTCTTCCGGCTGCGATGCCATCAGGAGTGTTAGATTGCCTTTTTGCACAACCTTGTCGTCCTGGTTCACAATGCGGATTTCGAGCGTTACGACGCCACCACCGAGTCGGCGCGCTTCCTTCTTCCCGGTGACTTTGGCTTTTACGCGAATCGTGTCGCCAATGTAGACGGGTAAGCTGAATTTCATTTCTAGTCCACGAAAACCCAGAATGGTGCGTTCGAGAATGCCCAACTGGTAGGCTTGCCCAACGGCATAGCTTATGGTCAGCATGCCGTGTGCTACCCGTTGCCCCATAAAGGATTTTTTTGCATACTCAGCATCTGTGTGCATGGGGTTGAAATCACCGGTTAGCGCAGCAAACTGCACCAGATCTGCTTCTGTGATGGTGCGTCCCCGTGTGACGAGTTCTTTGCCTATTTCAAATTCTTCAAAATAAAATCCGCGTGGACCGTCAGCGTCATATTTCATCGTTTAAGCTCCATACAAGGTTTCATCAATTCACTGAAATCATACAGCAGGGGAAGCGTATGTCTACAGGCTTTTCAGGAAATCTTGAATGGTTTGGGTCACAAGTTCGGGTTCTTCGATTGGCGAGCTATGTCCCGCATTGGGCACGATGACCAGCTTTGAATTTGGAATCTGGGCTTGGATGCGCTCAGATTTATCGGGTGTGGTCGCCGTATCGAATTCACCCACCATCACCAGCGTCGGCACATTTATTTTGTGCAACTCTTCGTATACTGAGGGGCGTGCGAATGCCCCGCCAGCCGCCTGTGAAGCGCCTAACCGATTCAAAGAACCAAAGTATTTCGTCCAATACGCCAATTCATCTTTTCGGGATGGATCATCAAGGTATTGTTGCCCGAACAAAGATTGGGCGGCGCTGCTGGCAATCAGCTTTGGGCTTAACCAGCGTGCGACGAATTTCAGTAAATTGTAACGTGGGAGATTTTCTTTCGGTTCTTCATCGGCAGATGTTTCCAACAAAATCAGTGATTTGAGCAGGTCAGGGCGACGAATGCCGATGCGTAAGCCAACAAATCCACCCATCGATAAGCCAATGAAATGTACGGGCGCGCAGCCTAGAGCTTCAATGAAGGCTACTGCATCTTCATAGATGTTATCGATTTCGTAGCCTGACGGGGTGACTTCACTTTGTCCTTGCCCGCGATGATCGTAGGTGATGCACCGATACTGCTCTTTCAGCACATCGACCTGAGCAGCGAACATCTGTGTGTTGAACAAAAGCCCGTGAGAAAAGACAATCGTCTCATCGCCTCGCTCTGTATCTTCATAGTAGAGTTCTACGCCGTTCACGCGAATGTTTGGCATAATCGTCTCCCTAAATATGTTTCCAACTCACACAACTTCCTTGATTAGATCAAAATCTCCCTGTCTCGCAGCGTCCAAAACTGACCCCATGTACTCATCAACTGTACTCGCAGTCAGGCTAACGGGCATGTTTTCTAACTTCATCTTTAGCTGTGGATTTTTTGCGGCAGTGAGCGCGCGTTGGATATGTGTATCATTGAAGCCGGGTACTTCATCCAGTGTGGTGGGGAAGCCGATGCGTTTTTGGAACGCGATCATGCCCTGTGCGACAGCAACCCCTAGTTCGCGTCCTTCCAGTTTGTCCGGATCGTCCGCAAGATCTCCCGATTCCTTAAAAATCTTGCCAACTAATCTAAGTGGTTCAGCAATTACTGGTGCAAAAAACACGGTGTAGTACGGGTTCATCAGCGCACAGGCGCGACCATGACTCAAAATATCGACGAATGAAAAACTGTTGAGATGTGCACCGTTTGTTCCCCCGACCATGATCGCGTAGCCGCCTAAATCGGTTGCCATACCGAGCCATTCGCGCGCTCCCGAATCATTAGGATGGGACAATGCTTTTGGGAGATGGTATACAATAATCTCGATCCCTACTTGGGCAATGGACGTGGCTAGGTCATAATTAACTTGTCCTACGGCGCTGTACAGTACCTCTAAACAATGCGCTATGCCATCCAATGCCCCATCAGCCGTTAGGTTAGGTGGGGTACTACGAGAAACCTGATAGTCGAATAGGGCTTCTGTCGGCACGATGGCATCATCTACAATTAACTTCTTCTGGCTACTGGCGAAGTTTGTGATATTTGAATATTTCGTCAAGTGTGATGCGGAACTAGCAACGGTCTGTATGGCGATATAGGGTGTCAATGTCTTGCCCTGTGCTTTCAGTGCAGCACTTACAAGACCTGTGCCAAAGTAATCTTTAATATCTCCACCTAACGTTCGTAGTACTTCTGCAGATTTGATCGCATCCAGTGTACTGCCTCCGCCGAACCCTAGAATCACATCGGGATTAGCCGCTCGCAGATCTGCGGTCAGCCGCGCCAGATCTTCAAGCGGCGCATTTGGACGTACACCCGGAATTTTGATTATGTCGCTGATGCCTGCTGCGTGTAGTGAATCCTTAATCTGAGCGACATACGCATCTGATCCCGAAAAACCTGTGCGAACTAGTGCCACGCGCCGCCCATACTGAGCAGTCATTTCGCCCACTTGATTCAATATGTTCAGACCAAAGCGATATCGTGTCCCTTTGAATTCTTGTAGTAAGTGTCGGGCATTGTGGAAGTCGCTCATGATTTTCTAACTAGTCCAAACTGGTGACTGTAGATTGAATAAAAACAGCACCGACAGAATGTGCCGATGCTGTTGATTATACTGTTTGGTTAGGTATTCCGCCGCTTCTTTACCCCAGGTTAGAGAGCAGGGGCGCAATGACTAGAGAAACAATCGCAACCAGCTTGAGCAGAATGTTCAGTGAAGGACCGGATGTATCCTTGAATGGATCGCCAACGGTGTCGCCGGATACGGCTGCTTTATGGGCATCTGAGCCTTTGCCACCATGATTCCCGGCTTCAATGTATTTCTTGGCGTTATCCCATGCACCGCCTGCGTTTGCCATCATGACGGCTAGCATAAAGGCGGAAACAAGCGAGCCAACCAGTACGCCGATCAGCGTTTCTTTACCTACGAAGCGCCCAAGGTCATTTCCTTGCCCGGCAATCGCCAGCAGGGCTATCACAACCGGAACGGCTACGGCGATAATACCCGGCAAAAGCATCTGGCGGATGGCGCTGTCGGTACTGATCGCTACGCATTTTTCATAGTCCGGCTCGTTTTCATATGTCATGATGCCCGGAATTTCTTTGAATTGGCGGCGTACTTCTTCGACGATTTTCTGTGCTGCATCGCCAACTGCCAGCATCGTGAGCGCACTGAAAACATAAGGTAGCATACCACCAATGAACATACCGGTGATGAGGCGGGCATCCAGGATGTTGACGGCAGCCGCATCTGCGCCAGAGCCACTGATTGCGGTGATGAAAGCGGCAGTTAGCGCTAGAGCAGTCATAGCCGCGCTACCAATGGCAAAGCCTTTACCCGTTGCAGCCGTTGTGTTACCAAGGCTATCGAGCGCATCCGTGCGATCTCGTACCTCGTCTGGCATGTCAGACATTTCCGCGATCCCGCCGGCATTATCAGCTACAGGACCATAGGCATCGGTAGCCAGTGTGATTGCCAGCGTAGACAGCATGCCAACGGCTGCGACTGCGACACCATACAACCCGGTGAAGAAGGTCGCGACCAGTGTCACAATGATGACGATGGCGACAGGTGCAATCGTACTGAACATACCCAGTGCAAGCCCGCGAATGATGACGATTCCTGCGCCGCCTTCCGCACTCTTGGCAAGTTGCTTGGTGGGGTTATAGGCGTCGGCAGTGAAGTATTCGGTAAAGTAACCGATCAATACGCCACCGATCAAACCGCTTAATGTAGCGATAATCACACCCGTTCCCAGTTCAAGCACTAATCCGAGTACAACAACGGCGACGCCAACGGCGAAACTGGCACTATAAACACCAATTCTCAGGCTGCGTAGAAGCATTTCTTGATCTGCGCCTTCTTCGGTACGGACAAGATAGGTGCTTGCCATACTGATAATCAACCCGGCAGCAGCAACCAACACCGGGAAAAGTTGTGCATTCAACACATCATTGCTGGCAACACCTGCTCCCAGGACAGCTAAGGAAATTGCGGCGATGATGGAACTGGCGTAGCTCTCGAACAAGTCAGATCCCATGCCTGCGACGTCACCAACATTATCCCCAACGTTGTCGGCGATGGTTGCCGGGTTGCGTGGATCATCTTCCGGGATACCCGCTTCAGTTTTACCTACGAGGTCAGCGCCAACATCGGCAGCTTTAGTATAAATACCACCGCCAACACGGGCAAAAATGGCGATGGAAGTACCGCCAAAGCCGAAGCCTGCCAGCGCGCCAGCGACCGCCTGTGGGTCACTAATTTGGCTAGTGAAAAGGATGAAAAGCAAACTCACACCGAGCAGCGCCAGAGATACAACCATTGTGCCCATGACGGTTCCGCTCGAAAAAGCCACGCGCAGCCCCTTGTTCAAGCTCTCGGATGCTGCCTGTGTGGTACGCACATTGGCTTTTACGGCGATAGTCATGCCGATGTAGCCAGCCAAGCCAGATGCTACCGCGCCACAAACGAAAGCAACGGCTGTCCAGGGTGACATGCCAGATCCTTCGACACCACTGAGCACGAGCAGAATCACTGTGACAGCAGCTACCAGAATAGATACTGCACGATATTCTCGTGACAGAAATGCCTGTGCGCCTTTCTCGATTGCTGTGGCAAGCTGCTGCATTTTTTCAGTGCCTGCGTCTTGTGCTAGCACCCAGCTTCGTTGATACCACGCAAATGCTATTCCGATTACCGCGACCACCGCGCCAATCAAACTTGCCGATTCAATTGTAAAATCCATTTGGGTTTGCCCCTTTTTGGTAAATACTCTTTTATGATAAGTGGGGAAATATTAACGAATATCCGATTTTTTGCAACACTCGAAAACAAACTTGCATCAGCGCCGGAACCTTCGCTATTATGAGATCTGGATCACATAGGGTGTATTATGACCAACAGAAAACGTCAATTTGGCGATCAGGGCGAGGCGATCGCAGTAGACTTCTTGAAGAAAAAAGACTATGCCATCATTGAGACCAACTGGCATTGTAGGTATGGAGAATTGGATATTATCGCTCAACAGGGAGACACATTGGTATTTGTCGAAGTAAAGACCACACGCTCTCTTTCATCTGATGATGCTTTCGGCAACATTACACCCAAAAAACGCGAACGGCTGATCGCGGCTGTGCATACATATCTTGATGATCGCGGCTTACGAGACGCAATCTGGAGAATCGACGCCATTGCAGTCGTCTTAAGGCGAGGAGTGCCCCCGCAAGTTGAACATGTGGAGGATGCACTTGGCTGGTAAGTTGCCACCGCTTATTGTAATTCTGGGTCCGACAGCAGTTGGTAAAACAGGCTTGGCGATTCATCTGGCGCAACAAATCAATGGCGAAATCATTGGGGCAGATAGTCGCCAAGTCTATCGCTACATGGATATTGGCACTGCCAAGCCAACAAAAGATCAGCAGTACGCTGCAAAACATCATCTAATCGATTTCGTTGACCCGGATTACAATTTGACTTTGGCTGAATATCAAGACCTTGCCTATCAGACGATTAATGGTTTGCATGAAAGTGACAAGATTCCTTTGCTGGTGGGGGGAACAGGGCAGTATATCAGCGCGATTGTGGAGGGCTGGTCGATTCCTCGTGTGCCGCCAGATCTCGAACTGCGCGCTGAATTAGAAGCATATGCCCAGCAGCATGGCAATGAAGCTTTACATGCCCGGCTGGTAGCTGTCGATCCCGTAGCAGCAAATAATATCCATCCAAACAACGTCCGTCGGGTCGTTCGATCGTTAGAAGTGCAGATGATTACCGGGGAACCCATCAGTAAGTTACAGCAAAAAAAACCACCACCATACAGTACACAGGTTCATGGTCTGAAAATGGATCGCGCCTTGTTATACCCAAGAGCCGATCAACGAGTTGATGAAATGATTGCAACTGGATTCGTGAATGAAGTGCAGGAATTGCTCGATCGAGGCTATGATCGTAAGCTGCCGTCTATGAGTGGGCTAGGCTACGCGGAACTATGCGAACATCTCCTGGATGATTTGCCGCTTGAGGAAGCGATTCGCAAAACGAAATCCGCAACCCACAATTTTATTCGCGGGCAAGATGTCTGGTTTCGCGGACACAATCATGGCATTTTGTGGCATAATGTGGAGGGATTGAATCCTGAACTTTTTGTGCAAGGAGTTCAACAGAGCTTAGAAAGGTAGCTGTAGGTGTCTCGCTTCATCCGGGGTAGCCGAAACAATTCTAACACTATCATTGGGGTCATCATGTTCATTATGTTGATTGTGTTTGCCTGGCCTACCTTCGTATCGGTATTATCAGATACCATCAGTTTTGTAGATGAAGCGGTTCCCTGTGGATCCCTGCGCTCATCAGAAAATCGCGCTCGGCACCAGTCGCTCATTGGACGTTTGTCTCAAGATCCGATCAGCTTTACTGTTCGCGCTTCGGAGATTCAGGATGGCATACTCGTTGTGCGGGCTACCGTCGTCAACAATAGTATTGCGACGATCCCCATCGTCTTTAATGCAGATGATCTGATTCTTGCGGATGACCTGAGCAATGGCTTCGGGTTAATTTTTGAACCTCCGGCGATAGGCAATACGGTTCGACGAGCGCCGTCACAACCTTCAATCCCAGAACTTGATATTCGGCAATTGGGTCCGCGTCAGCGTTGTGTGATTCGCTTTGATATTCCTGCAAGTAATCTGGATCCCAGTATCGCGAATGGCAACGGAACCGTGCGAGCGTTTTATCGTATTGGCACACCGGGAGCGCTTCCTCCGGATCAAACTGGAACCGCCATCTATGCCGATCAAGGTTTGCAGATTTTGCCGGAAGGATATGTTGAGTCGGAGCGTGCCACCATTCCGGTTGTCCAGGCGGTTGCCCAGTAACCCTCGATATTGTCTCTCAACTTGGACAAAGCCTTCCGCTATAATGATTTCATGACTGAAAAACGACTGACGCATCTTGACGAACATGGGAAAGCCGACATGGTGAATGTTGGCGAAAAACCAGATACAGAACGGCTGGCGGTTGCTGCCGGGATGGTAAAAATGCAACCCGAGACATTGCGCTTAATCCAGGAAGGCGCACTGAAAAAGGGCGACGTGCTGACCATCGCCCGAATTGCCGGAATCATGGCAGCCAAACGTACGGCTGATCTGATTCCGTTGTGTCATCCTCTGGCTCTGACAAAAATTGGCGTTGAGATCTCACTCGATGAAAGCCAAAATGCGGTACAGATTGTGGCGACTACGCGCACAATTGGGAAAACGGGTGTCGAAATGGAAGCCCTGACCGCGGTTAGCGCCGCAGCCCTCACAATTTATGATATGGCGAAAGCGGTTGACCGTGGGATGCAAATCACGGATATTCGATTGTTGGAAAAGCGCGGCGGCGTTCATGGCGATTACGTCGCCGCAGAAAACGGATAGTTTGTATGGAAATTACAGTTCTGTTCTTTGCAACCTTGCGCGATCTGGCTGGAACCAAGTCTTTAACCATTTCGTTGCCGAACAATCAGGCAACCGTGATGGATGTGCGTCGTGAACTAACGGGTCGTTATCCACAAATCGCCGATCACCTTTCTGCGGCACTGGCAGCCGTCAATGAAGAATTTGCGTTTAAGGAAGATGAAGTACAGGCTGGCGATGAAGTTGCCTTTTTCCCGCCTGTCAGTGGGGGGCAATACGCTGAGATTTTTGCACTGGCGGATACCCCGATCAATCACGATGAACTGGTTGCTTCAATTACAACCGCCGATACAGGTGCGATTTGTGTGTTTAGCGGCATGGTTCGTGGCGAGACACACAAAGATGGGCATATTCCGGAGACCTCATACCTGGAATACGAAGCCTATGAACCAATGGCGATTGCCAAGATGAAGCAAGTTGTGCAGGAAATCCGTGAGCGCTGGTCGCTGGTTCAGGGGATCGCTATTATCCAACGGGTTGGGCGACTGGAAGTCGGTCAGAACACCATTGTGATTGCTTGCGCCTCCGGGCATCGAGATCAAGGTTGTTTCGAAGCGGCTCGTTATGGCATTGATCGCCTGAAAGAAATCGTGCCTGTCTGGAAAAAAGAAGTCGGTCCAGATGGTGAAGCCTGGATCGAAGGCGAATACACACCGACAGGGAGTGATCGGGCTGGATAAAACTGGCATTCGTATCTGAGCTATGGTACAAAGTGTTAAATAGTATCAGACCAGTGAACGAGTGTTCGGTGATTGGTCCCATAATATCCTACACAGTTTTTGAGAGAAAACGATTATGACCAGACGCGTTGTTGTTACCGGATTAGGATTAGTTACCCCAGTTGGCAATACGCTTGAGGAAAGTTGGTCGGCGATTAAGGCTGGCAAAACCGGCGGTGCGCTGATCACCAGCTTTGATACATCCAACTATCTTGTGAAAATTGCTGCCGAAGTCAAAGATTTTGTGCCGGAAGAACGCATTCCGCGTAAATTGCTTCGTCGTACAGATCCCTATCAACAATTTATCCTGGCTGCCGCGCAAGAAGCAGTTGAGGAGGCTGATTTTGAAGTGAAAGATGGGGAGCGCAGCCGCACCAGTATCCTCATTGGCTCAGCAGTGGGCGGGATTCATACCTATGAAAAGTACGCCAAAATCGTTTGGAATACGGGTGATCCCCGGAAGATGACCCCTTTTGGTATTCCCATGCTCATGGCGAATGGTGGAAGTGCTCTTGTCGCTATTGAGTTGGGTGCGAACGGTCCCTCAGCAACACTGGTATCTGCCTGCGCAACCGGGGCGGATAGCATCGGATACTGCTTTAATTTGATACGCGCTGGACGAATCGATCGTGCCCTAACCGGGGCAGGGGAAGCGCCGATCCTGAATCTGGGAATTGCTGCTTTCGATCGTATTCAGGCATGCTCCCGCGACAATGACACCCCGGAACGAGCGGTGCGACCTTTCTCCAAGAATCGAAGCGGTATGATGTTTGGCGAAGGCTGTGGTGTACTGGTTCTAGAGGAAATGGAATACGCAAAAGCGCGTGGTGCAAATATCCTTGCTGAGCTGGTGGGCTTTGGCTCGACTTCGGATGCGTTCCACATTACGGCTCCCGACCCGGAAGCCAGTGGCGCTTCGGAAGCAATCCGGCTGGCAATGGAAGATGCAGGTGTCAATGCGGATGAAATCGATTACATCAATGCACACGGTACGGGAACGCCACTGAACGATTCCATGGAAACCAATGCAGTTAAAATTGCGCTTGGTGAACATGCCTACCAGACACCCATGAGTTCTACAAAAAGCATGACCGGACATGCGATGGGTGCAACTGCGGCGATGGAAGCAGCTTTTGCCGTTCTGGCAATTCGGGATCAGGTAGCACCGCCGACCATGAACTATGAAGAAGAAGATCCAGAATGTGATCTTGATTATGTGCCAAATGAAGCTCGTGACATGGAACTTTCCTGTGTGATGAGCAATTCTTTCGGCTTTGGTGGACACAATGCCTCACTCATCTTCAAAGCCGTTACCGACTGAAGAAGCCATACCGTCTCGGGCGGAAGAATTCATCGAGCGCGTAAACGTTCCGTTTCGCAACCTTGATCTCCTCAAAGAGGCATTGACTCATCGCTCCTATGCCAATGAGTATGAAGAGGATGGTATTCGAAACAATGAGCGCCTCGAATTTCTTGGCGATACGGTGCTGGATCTGGTCGTTACCGATATGCTCTATAGCCGTTTCCCTGATGTTTCTGAAGGTGAACTCACTCGTCTGCGAGCAGCGCTTGTCCGTAATGAATCGCTGGCTGAACTGGCTTCCGATTGTGATTTGGGCAGTTATTTGCGGATGGGCAAGGGGGAAGAGTCCTCCGGTGGGCGTACCCGCAAGAGCAATCTTTGTCGTGGGTTTGAAGCGATCATCGGTGCGATTTACCTGGATCGTGGGCTAGAAGCCGTCAAAGAATTTGTGTTACCCCGTATGGAAAACTTGCTGGCTTTTATCCTGGAGCATGGGTTACATCGCGATGCCCGTAGCGAATTGCAGGAGATGAGTCAGGCAGAACTGAGCATTACCCCCAGCTATCGTGTCATAGGCGCAGATGGTCCCGACCATGAAAAGAAATTCACGATCGAGGTCATTATCGGCGATAATGTGCTGGGTCATGGGATGGGGAATAGCAAACGAACAGCCGCACAAGCAGCCGCACGAGCAGCCTTACAAAAGCTCATTGATGGCGGTTGGCATGAGCTTGAAGATGACGATGATGATGCTCCGTAGACTCATCTTGAGATTGGCTAATGAGTGAGAAGAAGCAAAATTGGTTGGAACGGGTTATTAGATCTCCTTTAGCCATTTTTTATTCCATTCGCGGTGCGCATCATCTGACTATCGGGCAATTAGAATCCGCGATTGCTGATCTTCATATGGCACTCTATCATCGACCGGATGATCCCCTCGTGTATGCCAACCTGGGTGCGGCACTTGGAACGCAGGGCAACCATAAAGAAGCGATCAAAGCGCTGACTCACGGTCTTGCTTGCAGTCCAAAGAAAAGTGAACAGGCATATATCCTCAACAATCGTGGATACTTTCGAGCAATTTTGGGAAACTTGGACGATGCACTTGTCGATTGTTCCAATGCAATCTTACTGTCGCCAAAGATGGCGTACGCATTTGGCAGCCGGGGACATGCCCATTTTCTCCTAGGGAATTACGAAGCCGCCATGTCTGATTTTCGCCGCTCAGAGCAACTCTTGAAGAAGCACACATTTGCGATTGCCGGGCAAGCGATCACGGCTCATGCAATGGGAGACGTAGAAAATGCCAAACAGATCTGGCGCTCCCTTATACGTATCGATGCTGCATACCGAAAAGCAGATACGCTGCAACTGGAGTGGCATTGCGCCGATCCCTTTGTGGAAGAAGCACGCCAGATAGTCATCGCCTTGATGAAGGATAGAACGGACAATAGCTCCTAGCCATTGATCTATTGAAAAAGTCTTGCTTAAGGAGGAGCGGTTGTTTCGCTTCTACGGCTCACCTCGCCTGGTAATCACTTCCACAAACGCCAACCGATGATCGGATGCATCTGTTTCAATCACCCCATTACCATTCGATGGTAAATTCTGCTCCCACAACCATAAATAGTCCACTCGTGCTTTATAGCCTGTTCGCACCAACGTTGCCGAATTCTCAAGGTTTGAACCCGCAAATGTATCACTGAATCGCGTATTCTGAATGTCCATAATCAACGGCGAATCTGGAACATTGTTAAACGTCCCGCCTAAGATCGCACGTCCCAATTGCCCACCATAGTCATTGATAATATGCGCTTCAATAATTCGCAGAATTTCATTCAGTTGCTGACGTTGCTCACGCTCTTGCTCTTCCACACTTTCCCCGGAAAGAAGAACACCCAGCCATGTGTTGTAAACTGTGATCCGGCTTTCATCGGGTTGAATTTGCACGCGTTGTAATCCTGTCTGTTGCCCGATACTCGTTAATAAAACGCCATCATCGAATACAATCGGCACTCTGGATAAGACTGCCAATCCCTGCAAGCCTTCGTTGGTTGGATAAAACCGAACATCCATGCCGAGCTTACGCGCCAACCATAACGGCTCATCGACACCAAAACTGGTCAATCGTCCGGCTTCAACCTCTTGTAATAACACAACGTTTGCGCCACTCTGCTGAATCGTCAGCGCAATTGCTTCCAGATCAAAATTAAAAAATTCGCCTGAGCCACCATGAATATTATAAGTAGCTACTCTTAACTGAGTTGTATCTGGTGCACGCTGTACCAATGGCGGTCTCGCAGCGATCCACCCGATCAGACTGAACGCAATAACCAGCAAGATCGTTAACGGAGTTATACCCGGTCGGCTACCTGCCCAGGGAATTCGTCTTGTTGTTTGGACAATGGGAATCACTGCCAGGAAAGCCGCGAATAGGAAAACGCCCATCCCCATACCCCGGAAACCCCGCAAAAGTGGTGGAATCACTGCATTCAGGGATGCAAGTGGTTCGGCAAAATCTCGCACAAAAGCGTACTCATAGGTGAATAGATCGAAGACCAGGAACATCCCAAATACGATCATGGTTAGCATCAACCATAGTCCGGTGAAATTGCGATCTCGCTCTGAACGTGGTCGTACAAGCCACCACCAGATCATGTTGACCGCAAATTGGGCAATGACTAGCGCAATTCCCCCAAACGGAAATGCCCCCAATCGCGTGTTTACAATTGGCACAACTAGGGACACGCTCTGGATACGAATGCCAATGACCAGCAGTAACGCGATGATGAGCAACCATACCCATCCGCGCATATGGCTGTCGAATGATCCCAGCCAGCTTCTCGCCCGTACTCGTACGGCTGGGACAATCGGCAGAAGGGTCGCTGCGATGACAAATGGGGTAAAAATCGAGTAATCGACTCCGCTACGCCCGGCGATGGCATTCGGAAGCGCCAGCAAAGCGACTTCCATAAACAGAAGTGCCCCTAACGCGATCGCACTCCAGAAAGATAGCAATCCATGATCTGGAGAAATATTTGATGAAGGTGTATCGGATGGACGTGTTCGCACAATATTCATTACACTAAGCGCAATGACGATTGCCGATAAGATGAGCTGTGTTTGTGCGTAGTTGCTAGTCCATGAAATGTCTAAGGTGTTGCCAAATGCCCGGAAAATCTGGTCAATTGCCAGCGCCAGAATGAACATATACGGGAAAATTCGTGCTCGATGGCGTATCAGCATAGCGGTGTAGACCATGCCTCCACCAATGACCACCGCTGCCGCCGATGCGGCTGTTAATGGCGCTGCTTCAGCATTAATCATCCCACGCCCAACGGCAACCAGCGCCACCGCAGCCACGAACGTCCAACGAACACGCCCCAACAGCAGTGTCAATGCAGGCATCCCGATCATAACCCCAAGCAAAATGATCTCACCTTGAACAACAGAAGGGTCAACAATACCGGGCAGTGTATCCGGTGGCTGTAAGGCGGTGACAATCGCGGCACTGCTCACCCGGCTATAGAGCATCCCGATTAAGAAGCGTAGCGCTTGTATAAAAAAGATACCGACGAGAATCGCTTCTATCGTTTTGGAGATGTCTAGCCAGGATGATGTTAAAGGTGATAAGCGTTTGCGCATAAGTTCTCCGCGATTTAACAGAATAAGTCTACCTGCGTAAAGTGTACATCGGAGATATAATTACGCCAATTTCTATTCGTCAAATGAAAGGTTAATCTCTTGGAATCGGTTACTCTTATTTTGCGTGGTGGCACGGTCATCACGATGAATGATCAATTCGATGTGATTCGAGATGGGGCTGTTGCCATTCGTGATGAAGCGATTGTCGCAATTGGAAAACAATCGGAGATCACAGCCAACTATCAAGCAGAACAAACCATTGATTGTAGCGGGCAGTATATTTTGCCCGGTTTAATCAATGCGCATACCCATGTACCCATGACCTTGCTGCGTGGCTTGGCGGATGATCTGCGGTTGGATGTCTGGTTAATGGGCTACATCATGCCTGTGGAACGCGAATTCGTTAACTCGGAGTTTTGCCGGTTAGGGACTTCGCTGGCATGTGTTGAGATGATACAGGGTGGCGTCACGACATTCGCTGATATGTACTATTTTGAAAGCGACATCGCCAGCGCAACGGCAGAAGCCGGGTTACGGGCAGTTCTAGGGGAAACGGTTCTTAAATTTCCTGCGCCAGATGCCGAAACCTATGAAGACAGTTTGCGCTATACACGATCGTTTGTCGAAGAATGGCAGGGACATCCCTTGATAACCCCGACCATTGCGCCCCATGCGCCGTATTCCAACACAGAAGAAACGCTCGCTCTTTGTGCAGAATTGGCTAAGGAGTTCGACCTCCCCTTGCTAACGCATATCGCAGAAACACGGCGAGAAGTAGATGACAACTTAGAGCAATATGGCAAAACAGTGATCCCCTGGGTGAAAGATGTCGGCTTGCTACAAGCAAAAACCCTGGCAGCGCACTGTGTGCATATTGATGAACACGAAATGCGGATTATGAAACGCGAAGGTGTCGCGGTTGCTCATTGTCCCTCGGCTAACTTAAAACTTGCGAGTGGAATTGCTCCGGTTGCACAAATGCTAGAAATGGGGCTGACTGTGGCGATTGGTACAGATGGTCCGGCAAGTAACAATGATTTGGATATGTTTGAGGAAATGCGGCTGGCAGCGCTAGTCGCTAAAGTGACACCCAATAATCCCACGTCTGTTCCTGCAAAACAGGCATTGCTGATGGCGACTCGCAATGGGGCAAAGGCGCTGCATCTCGATTCGGTTACTGGTAGTCTGGAGGTCGGCAAGTTTGCCGATGTTATTGTGGTTGATTCGCAACCCGCGCATATTACCCCGCACTTTGATTTCAATCCTGAATCGGTTTACTCCCAGATCGTCTATTCAGCGAAAAGTACGGATGTGGCGCATACTATCTGTCATGGAAAAATCCTCATGCAGGATAAACAGGTGAAGACGGTCGATTTTGAAGCGATTCGGAAGGAAGCCGCAAGCTATGCAGCCAGAGTTGGAGCATTCCTCGGGGCACGAGAAGAGAATGTGCTTAGTAAGCTGGTGGCTGTTAGTGTTGGCGTAGAGCAGGGCGAAAGCTTCGAAATTCAGGCGAAGGCGATTTTGCCTGATCCCTCCGCCATTGAAGAGCTGCTAAGCCATGACGATGTTGAGGTACTCCGGTCGGTTCATTATCGTCAATATGACACCTATTTCATCTTCGACAGCCCGGAGAAAGTTCGGGTTCGGTATCGGGAAGATGATCGCATTGATGCCAACGGGAACGTTGAGTCGGTGCGTCAGCGCCTGACCTACACGACAGAAGAAAAGGAACGTGAGCTGAACCCGGCAGTGCTTTCGCATTCGCGCTTTATTGCCCCGGCAACCAATCCGGTTCGCTTCTACAAGGAGTATTTCCAGGCTCCTCAGGAACAAGTCTTACACAAGGAACGACGTCGTTGGCGGATTGGGTATAAGGGCGTGTTGTTCTTCGTGAATATTGACCGAGTCCTTGAGCCAAGCTTGCCAGAAACCTATGTTGAATTAAAAGCGCGTACCTGGTCATCATCGGATGCTACCGAGAAAGCACAGGCGATTCAAGAGATGATGCTCATCCTCGGCATTCGACCGGAAGACTCGATCGGATTGAACTATTTAGAAATGAACAAGTGATGCGGTCTGCTTCATGACTTGTTGCGGTATTTCCGTTCGGCAAAGCAATCAGAGCAGATCGCAAATCGATAATGGATTGATAGCGGTATGCCGCATTCTTTACACCGCCGCAGCAAGTCCAATTTTTTGAGCAGCGCCTCATCAATGCGATCTGACCATTCGGCGCGTTGAGCGCGCACATCGGTATCATCTGGCGCGCAATGACCAAATTCTGTGCGATGCGACAGCCAGAGGTAAATATCTGCACAGGTGATGCAATGTTCGATCATTTCCAGATCTGTGCTGTTGCGGATTGTCTGAGGTGGATGCGGCGGCATGGGCATAGGGTCATTTGCCAGAATAGCGTGTGCGCAATCCAGCCAGTAGGGACGGCTGCTTTGCCGGGTTGGCGCATTGACCAATTTCAATGCTGTTGCCAGACCCAACTGATCGACCTCTGCATCCGTCAACCGCTTCGCGAGTTCAATACGCTCATCAAGATCAGCCGTCTTGATCACGTTGCGCAGTGAATCCGGTATGGATTGTAACATTCCCCACTGAATGAGCTGTTCAGCAAGGTTCCCCGGAATGAGTTCCAGATCGGTTACTGTAGGGGCAACGCGGGCATGGGTGAGTTTTTCGGGCGTTTGCTCAAATAGGCGGTGGAGTAGTCGCAAATTTTGTTTGGTTGTTGTGCCGATTTCACCCGCTTTCGATAAGCCATAGCGCCCAGCCCGTCCGCCGATCTGGTGCACCTCCGTTGGTGTGAGTGTACGGATACTCCTGCCATCGAACTTTTCCAGTTCATAGAAACACACATAGTCGGCGGGCAGGTTGAGTCCCATGCCGACCGCATCGGTGGCAATACAAATCTCTGTCTCGCCATTGGCGAAGCGATCTGCCTGTTTTCGGCGCACTTCTGGTGGTAGCGCACCGTACACAACTGAAACAGTTCGTCCTGCCTTCTCCAATTCGGATTTAAGTTGCAAGACCATTTTGCGAGAGAAAGCTACCAAAATCGTATGTGGCGGAATTTTTTCTAACCGCCAGTGTTTATCGGCAACGCGAATCGGAGTCAGGCGTTGATGCTCGATCACCTTAAACGGTATAGCTGCCGCAAGCGCCAATTGCTCAATCAATGTTTGTGCGGTGGGGGGGGCAATGACATGAATATCGGGCGCCTGTGCTTCCATCAGCGCGCGTGTCCATGCCCAACCACGATCCGCATCCGCCAACATTTGTGCTTCATCGATGATGATGCACTCACCGCTGTTCTGTGAATTGAACATCTCGATTGTAGCGGCGGTAATCGTTGCGCCGGGAACATTCACTTGTTCTTCACCGGTCAGGAGATTGCAGAATACGCCCCGTTGATTGAGCCGATCAAAAATCTCAAATGCCAGCAGACGTAGAGGCGCCAGATACCAGCCTCTACCCGCATTCACTAAGGTATCCAGAGCATCATGGGTTTTGCCGCTATTGGGTGGTCCAATATGTAACGAGATGTGCTGGTCTACACGCCAGTCATGCTGCCAGGTGGGGAAGGATGCAACCAGTCGTTCCCGGAGGATTCGCCGACGATCCATTTCGGCTTCTTGTTCTTCACGGATACGTTGTTCTTCCGCTGCACGAGCGGCTTCTTTCTCAAAGCGTCGCGTCTCCTTTTTGTGCTGTAGGATTTCGTAGAATTCTCCCAGCGTATCCGGCAGATTCCATTTGCCTCGAATTTGTTTCCATTTTGGCTGGTTCGATTTAATTTTTGAGCGTCGCAATCGGCGATGCGCTGTCGAATAACTGACTCCGCTCACAATCGAGATTTCGCGTACCTTTAGGGTTTCGAAAGCGGTAATTTGTTCGAGAGCTTCTACATCATTCAAGGCATCTATAATCTGATTTGCTGGAATGCGCTCACTTTCCTCCGGGTCAATAAACGTCGTTACCACACCCTGTTGTATTGCCGCTTTCAACGTATTGGAGCGAATGCCAAGCTCTTTTGCTGCTTTTGATTTGGTGTAGGAGCGGGCGACCACCTGGCTGCGAAGCGTCTCACCATCGCGTGCGCCAGAACGAAGTTGATCTCCACAGAGTTCTCTTGCTTCTTGCCATGCTTCGTCTTTGATGCGAACTGCGTCTTCGGCAATCTTTCGCGCGACTTTCTGGTCACTGCCTTTTAGCCGCACCCAATATGATTGGTAAGGCGCGTTCTTCATTTTCACGACAAAGGTAGAGAATCCACCCGCAGATAGCACGTCTTGCAAGTCCGTTGAAGAAAATAGCTCCATTAATTCTTGACGCGAGGCGGTCTGACCGGGCTTATTGTGTAAGATATGCGAGAGTTTATCGCGGAGGGGTTGTAGTCTCTCCTCCTGCACGACTTCTTTGATCGTACTCAGGCTCAATCTGAGCGGATCATAGATATAGTTTTCATGTTCACGCAGGATGTTTAATCTTAATAGATTGGAAATCACTTCTTGATGATTGATCTCGGCTTTGGAGATGAAACCGGGGGATTGGTTCACGAAATCGATTACAGCGAGCATATCTGGGTCTTCTAATTGCTCGAGCGAAGCGTTATGTGCTTGCCGCGCCTGAGAAATGGTCACGCCCATTAACGTCCCATCGCTCATCATGCCCGGCAGGGTTGGCTGACACCACCGAAGATCCTCTTTCAGTTGTTCAATGGCTAGGCGAGACGCATCATAAAAATAGTCTTTATAGCTTTCCACATATTCACAGGCAGCGACAATATCGCGGGTCGGCGTTACATGAGAATGCTTACGATTCGGGAATTGGATGCGAGCTGCTAGCTTTTTGCGTGAGATAAAACCTTCTGGGATACGTGTGAGTATTCCGTCTAGCAGATCAACCGTGAGTTTTATTTTCACCATGTAGTCTCGTTATCATTCGCGGGTATGGTTTAAGTATTTCCAGAATCATGATTTATGCTACCGCAAGGAAGATTAATTTGCGATGCTCATCACATTTGCGTTCTTCACCCTTTGCGAGAATACAGGCTTTTTTTACCAATACATTTCTTATGTAATGAGATGAAAAGTCCAGTAAGATGCACTCGGATACCTGTATCTGTAAATCATGTTGTTTGCATCAAGGAGAATGAAATGACGGAGAATCTAATCAGTCATGAGGAATTGAAAGCCAAGCTGGGTCGTGGTGATGATTTCAAGCTCGTGATGGTACTGGGTGAACACGCTTATCGTGCCAAGCATATCCCCGGAACGACCTACTATCCCGACCCCATAGCTGCGCTGGCACAACTGGATAAATCAGATGAGATCGTTGTCTACTGCTCGGATATTTCCTGCCCGGCAAGCGCCTTTGCTTATCGCCATCTTGTAAGCAATGGATTTCATAATGTGCGCCGCTATGCCGAAGGGCTGGCAGGCTGGGAAGACGCTGGTTATCCACTAGAAGGGGAGATGGTGAATTAGTGGCAGGGTTGCTGCCATCTCCCCTTCTAGTGTGGCTGTTTTATTGGCTGATTATCCTTGTAGGGATAATGCGCTAACCAGTGCGCCTTTGCCGCTTCAAGTCGGTCGCGTTGCACTTCCACGCCGATTCCCAGACCCTCTGCAATTAGAATCGTGCTATCCTCTCGTAGCATAAATGGCGGATCGGCAATATCCGGGTTGAAGTAGCGATCAGTTGCGGATAAATCGGATGGCATGGTGACACCGGGCAAGGATGCAAAGGCGATGTTAGCAGCGCGTGCGATGCCGGTTTCCATCATCCCGCCGATCCATAGCGGAAGTTCGTTCTCCACGCAGAGTTTATAGATTTCGAGGCTCTCTGTGTAGCCGCCGACGCGGGTAGGCTTGAGGTTCAAGACTCGGGTTGCTCCCAGTTCCAAGGCAATTCGCAAATCATGGGTGGACTTAATGCTTTCATCTAAGCAGACGGGTGTCTGTATGAGAGGCTGGAGCTTGCCGTGTTCATAGATGTCATCATGTGCCAGTGGTTGTTCGATCATCAAAAGGTCATAAGCGTCAAGTTGCTTTAAGTGCTCAGCATCTTGTAGGGTGTAGGCGCTGTTGGCATCGAGCATCAGCATAATATCAGGAAATGCCGCACGTACTGCTGCTGCTAATTCCACATCCCAACCGGGTTCGATCTTTAGCTTGATTCGATTGTATCCTTGATCGACTCGTTTTTGAATCAAGGCAACTGTTTCTTCAAATGTTGGTTGGATGCCGATACTCACGCCGACAGTTGCGTAACCACGTGATGTATGTCCATCAGGCAGATAGGTAGCAAATAATTCTGCCAGCCCTTTATCATTTGCTTTGGCAAAGGCATCCCAGATCGCTGCTTCAATCCCTGCTTTGGGATAGCGGTTGCCGCGTACAGACTTCAACATTCCCGGCACATCCGTCGGTTGGTCGATTGTCTTGCCAATGAGCAAAGGTAGCAGAAAATGTTCACTGACATGCAAGCCAGAAGCCATCGTTTCTGAATCATAGCTGGGCTTGGTTTTGATCGCGCTCTCGCCCCATCCGACGATTCCATCGCCTGTAACGACTTCGATGATGATCGCTGTCTTGAAGGCTTCAGCGCCGAAGCTGGTCTTCAAGGGTTCGACGAAGGGCATCGAAATGGTGTGCAAATGTATATTTTGGATGGTGATCGAACGCATGAGGTAACTCCATTCTGTTAGGACGTCTCATTCTTATGGAGAACGAAACGAAAAACAACCATAATTTAGATTATGCTGCTGGCTGAAATAGTAGCCACAATCCGGCGATAACAAGCATGAGGATCATGAGCTTTTCGAAGGATTTTGGATTGATCCAATCCAGTGATTTCTTGCCAAACCATACGCCAAACGGAATAATGGGTAAGACCCAGAGGATCGTTAGGATCGACTCAAAGTTTAGGATGCCCTGTGACAAGAATGCCGGAAATTTGAGGGCGTTGACCATCGCCATAAATAATGTGGCGGTGGCAATAAACTGCTTGGGTTCGAATTTTGGCTGGAGGAGCATATAGGCGGTGTATGGTGGGGCACCCATATTGGCTAAAGCCGATCCAAAACCGGTCGCCAGACCCGCGACGATCCCATGCCATTGGCGCGGTTTGTATTTTACCTGTGAAAGATAATCGCTTGCTAATTTATAGACGACGGCAGCCAGTGTGAAAATACCCAGAAGTTGCCGCATCAAATCATCTGGCAGACTTGCCAGTAAACTCGACCCAATGAGGATGCCAATGAACGCCGGGATCATCATAAGCCGAATGTAGTACCAATCCCATTTCTTCCAATACATCCAAAGCGCAAAGAGATCGGCAAACATCAACAACGGTAGCAGTAGTCCAACCGCTTGCGAAACAGGCATGACAAAACTGAGCAATGGGGCAGTGAGCGACACCGGAATGGGACCGCCCAAGCCACCTTTGGACAAGCCGATGAACAAGGCAGCTATGATAATAACGACATTCAGATCCATAATACTCCTAAAGAATAAGGACGCAGTTGTGCGCCCTTATCTCGATTTTAGTGATTGTAGATGGACGATTTGCTATAGAACAGGGGCGTGTGGCTTGCGAGCAATGAACTTGCCATCACCATTATTGCCTAACCATTCATCGCCATCAACCAATTTGTTGCCACGCTGGTAGACTTGAATGGGCTTGCCCTTTACCACCATGCCTTCGTACACATTGTAATCGACACGCATGTGGCTGGTTTCCACACTCATGATGTGTTCTTTGCCCGGATCCCAGACCAGGATGTCGGCATCTGAGCCTACAGCAATCGTACCTTTTTGCGGGTACATCCCGAAAATTTTGGCGGGATTGGTGCAGTTTAATTCCACAAAACGGCTTGGGTTGAAGCGTCCTTGATTCACTCCATGTTCCCAGACAACCATCATACGATCTTCAAGACCGGGCATTCCATTGGGGATTTTTGCGAAGTTGCCCTTGCCCAATTCTTTACCGGGGCGACGATAGGATGGATCTTGTTTTTCATAGCCGACCCAGTCTGTGCCACCTGTTTTTTCTTGCCATTCCTGCCAGGGTCCGATGCCCCCTTCGTACCAGAAATCGCAGTGATCGGTGCTGACGACTTGCAATGTGCCATCCCGCACGGCTTGCCACAATACACCATGATCGTATGTGCTGCGGATTGGCGGTGAACATACGTACTTCGAACCTTCAAAGCCGGGCGCAGCCAGATGATCGTCTACGGTAAGGAAGAAATATTGTGTACAGGTTTCACCCATGACCGGATAACCGAGTTGTCTTCCGCGCCGCAGGGCTTCAATTGCCGATTCGGTTGTCATGTGTACGACATAGAGTGGGCAATCTGCCAAGCCGGCTAGCGTTACAGCACGGTTGGTCGCTTCGCCTTCAATTTCTGGTGGGCGAGATGTCGCGTGCCACTTGGGATCGGTCTTGCCTTCAGCTAAAAGGGCAGGGGTAAGTGCTGCTTCTACATCGCCATTTTCAGCATGAACCATCACGATCATGCCATTTTCGGCAGCGATCCGCATAGTGTTGAATAATGTGGCATCATCTACCTGGAAGACGTTCTTGTACGCCATGAACAGTTTCAGTGATGTAATGCCCTCGTCCACCATTGTCGGGATTTCAGCCATCACTTCGTCATTCAAGTCGGTAACTGCCATATGGAATGCGTAATCAATCTGCGCAATGCCTTCGGATTTTTTCTTCCATGTTGCCAGCCCATCATGCAAAGCGCCGCCGATGGGTTGGATGACAAAATCGATATGACAGGTAGTACCACCAAATGCTGCAGCCATATGCCCGACGTCGAAATCATCGTTGCTGATTGTGCCGCCGAAGGGCAGGTCGAGGTGTGTGTGTACGTCAATTCCGCCGGGCATCAGGTATTTCCCGGAGCAATCCACGACTTCGTGCCCATCTGGAGCAATGTCTTTGCCGATGAGCGAGATGACTTCACCTTCTACGAGCACATCCGCTTTGGTCATATCACTGGCAGTGATGACCGTTCCATTTTTGAATAGTAGTCCCATAAAAAACTCCTTCGTAATAGTAATGAGTGATGAGGAGAGAGGGGGGTACTCTTATGCTACCCCCTCGTGAAATCTAATCTGATCGTTTACTGAAAGTGCGGAATTACATGCTCACCATATTCAGCGACGATGCGTTCCTCTTCTCCACACATCAAGTAAATGTTGAACTGGGTGACGCCCATCGCTTCCAGTTCTTTCAGTTTTTCTACATGTTTTTCCACTGGACCGAGGATGCCAAATCCATCGATTACTTCATCAGTAATGAAGTCGAGATGATCTGCATCTTTGTCCGCATGTTCTTTATAATCGTAGCCTTTGCGCCCTTCGATGTACGCTGTGAAGTGCGCGGGCAAATCATCACTTTCCATGCCATATTTCTCGACGATGTCAGCAACATGGTTGCCGACCATTGCCGGGAACCAGCGGGTTTGTTCCCTCGCCTTATCCATATCTCCAACCCAGACAGGCGCTGCGGACATGACCTGATAGTTTGACATGTCTTTTCCGGCAGCTTTTCCGGCATCGATTGCCTGCGAACTAAACCATTTCACCAGTCCGGGTTCGGCAAGTTGGATGACCAATCCATCCCCATGCTCGCCTGCGGCTTTTAGCGCTTTAGGTCCATAAGCAGCGATCCACACGGGCATTTCATAGCCATTTGCCCAGGGGAGTTGCGCTTCTGTATCTTCATAAGGAACGTTGTCGCCACGAACCATGCCTTTGATGGCGTCGGTGAACTTCACCATATTGGCGATCGTCATCGGTTTTTTACCGAGCATTCGGCGGGAGCTATCGCCACGACCCAAGCCCACCTCGAAGCGATTGCCAGATTGAACGGCTAAGGTGGCGAATAGGCTGGCTGCGACTGACCATTCACGTACACCGGGGTTGGTCACGAGGGGACCGAAACGCATATTGTTTGTGTTTTCCATGCAGGATGCCATTGTGACATAGCAATCGCGCCATAAAACATGGGAATCGAAAAACCATCCATACTGAAAACCGGCTACTTCTGCCTGTTTACAGAGGGCAACTGTACGGTCGGGGACAATATCCCCTTTAAAAGTGATACCAAATTCCATAAGAAAAGCTCCAGAATCAATAAATAAAGGTGGGCAGATCAAAAAGTCTGCCCTCATTTGGTTTGGGGAAATTAGCTATCCAACTTCACAGAGACTGTGTCCTGAACAAGCGGTCCGTATTGGTCGGGACGGCGATTAAAGTAGAAATGCCAGGTGTCGCGAACTTGTTGAATCACGTCCAAATCCAGGTCGCGCACAATGAGTTCTTCATCATGGGCACTTCCTAGTTCACCGATGAATTGTCCCTTAGGGTCGCAGAAGTAGCTTTCGCCGTAGAAATCATCATCGCCATATTCTTCGATGCCCACACGGTTGATCGTGCCGACATAGTAGGTGTTGAAAATGGCGTGGGATGTCTGCTCAATCCGCCATAGATGCTGGCTCAATCCGCGTGAGGTTGCGGAGGGAATGAAAACAATTTCTGCACCATTTAGCCCGAGTGCCCGTGCGCCTTCGGGGAAGTGACGGTCATGGCAAATATACACACCAACCTTGCCAACGGCGGTATCGAATACTGGATAGCCTAGATTGCCGGGACGGAAATAGAATTTTTCCCAGAATCCGGGAAGATGAGGAATGTGCGTCTTGCGATATTTACCTTTGTATGTGCCGTCAGCATCAATGACTGCTGCTGTATTATAGTAAACGCCAACGCCGTCCCGCTCATACATCGGTACGACCAGCACCATATTTAATTCTTTTGCCAGTTCTTGCATACGCTCTGTCGTAGGTCCGTCGGGGATTTCTTCTGTATAAGAATAAAATTGCGGATCTTGTACCTGGCAGAAATAGGGACCGTAGAACAATTCCTGAAAACACATGACCTGTGCGCCTTGATCGGCAGCTTGCTTCGCATAGTCAATATGTTTTTCAATCATTGTGTCTTTGTCACCAGTCCATTCTGCCTGCACCAGTGCCGCCTTGACAATTCTTGCCATCTTACATCTCCTCAAAATCTCTAATCAATAGTATCTGCGGGTATTATACCAATTTGTGTAGAATTCGCCCTTAACCGAAACAAAAAGGACATAGTCAACCTATGCCCTTTTCAATATCAGCAAAGCTTACGATACAAGAGCAGAATGCTCTTTTCCACAGCGCTCCAAGGCTCGCTGTGCTTGCCGCACATTGATCTTGGGCGCGACATCCGTGTAGAAGTTTACAGCGACTTTCTCAACAGCTACTTGTCCGGATTCAGATGTATCATCCAGATCAAAAACGTAATCGCCCTCATCTAAACCATCGATTGGTTCAAGCGTGATTTCCAGAACATGCTCACGTCGCACACGTTCCAGCTTGAGGCGACGTTTATCGGAAGCCTTTTCCCGAGTTGCATCACCTGCTTTCTGGTAATAATCTCGTAGGCTTGCTTCCATATTGATTGCATAGGTCAGAATCGACCCAAATGTGTTTAACGATGCCATAGTTTCCCTTATATCCAGCGCTCAATGACGATCTTGCGCTCTGTAAAGAATTCAATTGAGTCAGATCCCTGTCCGTGCAGATCACCGAAGAAAGAATCTTTTTGACCACCGAAGGGGAAGGAGGCAGAGGGAGCTGCCACACCGATATTCACGCCAATATTCCCAGCATTCACTTGATATTTGAATTCACGAGCATATTTACCATTGCTCGTAAAAATACTGGCGGCATTGCCGAATGTACTCTTATTGACTACTTCGACTGCATCCTCAAATGAATCTGCCCGCATGAGCGCTAACACAGGACCAAATACTTCATCCTGTGCAATATCCATATCTGGCGAGACATCGGCTAGAATCGTGGGTCCGACGAATGCACCTTCTTCATATCCCTCAACAACACGACCACGCCCATCAAGAACCACTGTCGCGCCATCATTGATCCCCTGTTGGATCATGCTCTCAATGCGTTCTTTCGCATCATGGCTAACAACTGTACCCATCTGCGTAGACTCATCCAGACCATAGCCAACCTGAAGATTCTGCGCTTGCTTTACAAGTTCTGCCTTCAGATGGTCGTAGGCATCGCCAACGCCGACAGCTACTGCTGCCGCCAGGCATCGTTGTCCGGCACAACCATATGCAGCACCTAGAATATTCTTCACACTGGCTTCCATGTTTGCGTCAGGCATAACCGCGATATAGTTCTTCGCACCACCCTGTGCCTGAACGCGCTTGCCGTTCCGGGTGCAGGTTTCATAGATGATTTTTGCGACAGGAGTGGAGCCAACAAACGACACACCTGTAATTCCGGGATGTTCCATAATCGCTTGCGCCGAAGGTACACCACCATGAATAAGGTTGACCACGCCTTCTGGCAGATCCAACTCATCCAAAATCTCATACATGATTTCCATGCTAAGGGGTGTTTGCGGAGAAGGCTTTATGATGTATGGATTGCCACAGACCAGAGCAGTCGGCAAGAACCAGAGCGGAACCATCGCCGGGAAATTGAAAGGAGTAATTGCTGCAAATACACCTGCGGGCTGTCGGACAGTCGTTTCATCAATGCCAGAACTAATGTCTTCCAAACCATCATTTCGCATCAAATAGGGAACGCCTATTGCAAAGTCGATGCTCTCAATACCCCGCCGCACTTCACCACGCGCCTCATCCATCGTCTTACCATTTTCTTCCACGACGATTTTGGATAAATCTTCAAACCGCTCTTCGATCAGCGTTTTGAAATGATGCATGTATTGCGCACGACTCAGAATAGGGGTACTGCGCCATTCATCAAAGGCTTCCAGTGCTGCTTGCACTGCTTGATCTACATCGCCGGCTGTTGAATCTGGGCACTCTGCCAATACATCGCCAGTTGCCGGATTATATACAGGGATGGTTTCCGTCGCTGATGAGTCAACCCATTCACCACCGATGTAGTTTTTTATTTTTCTTGCCATTGTAAAACTCCATGCGGATTTTCAGCATTTATTAGTTGCATCATGTTACATCTGTTGAGGTATAAATGACAAGGGATGAGCGACAAAATTGGTATCAGTCAAGCGTGACGAAACATTGCGAAGGATGCGTTTGAGGTTTACAATGAAGCCCTGCTTAATCAATATACTTACATAAATAGATGTCAACAATTCTTCCAGAACAGCCTAATCCAAATGTAAAGTCCAATCCTCTCCAATCCGTCATTCTCATCACACTCACTATTGTTGCAATCATCATTGCCATTTCGTTAACAAATACATTTCTCAACTTGACTTCAGAAGATCCACTATTATTGGAGTCAACACCCGGCAACCTTGCGCTCTGGATGACAGATCAATCCGCTGAGGATACTCCAGAAAGCGTGCTGGGGCAGTACGCAAGAAACTGGGCTACTCAAGCTGGCGAGGACAGCCTATCTCCCGATGTGCTTTTGTCATCCATGCGGAATATCCTGACAATTGAGAGTGGCTTGATCGTTCTTTTCATCGGAATCGGATTGGTAGGCGTGCTGTTGCGTGCTTCATGGACACGAATGGCATTACTGTTTGCGCTGCTAGGGCTGGACTCGATGTTGTTTATCGTTCCATCACTTGCAGGAGATAGTACAACAACATTGGTCATGGTTGGCATTGCAGCACTATTGATCGTGCTCATGTTTGCACCGGGTAAAGTCAGCCGTGTACTTGGCTTCTTTGTCGTCCTCTCTGTCTTGATAGTTGGCTGGGAAGCGCTCAAGTCTTTTGCCGAATCTGTTGATTACACGATCTCACTGCCGAAATCTGCATGGAATTACGATACCTATCCATCGTTGGATGAAGCTCTCATTGCACTTGAAGCAGGCGAAATCCATGTTGTAGTTGCCGACAAAAAAGACCTTGATGATGTCATGCCGCCTTTCCCAGCGGACGGTGAAGCGTCGTCTGGCGATACATTTGCTTACCCTTCGTTACGCTTCCTTGATGATTTGGAACGAAGCGAATCCGTTTTGTTATTCCCGACGCGACCCGAGTTTCCCGGTCGTTTGAGCATCGCGGTTCGCGAAGAAGATGCGGCAAGTGATGCTGCTGTCGCTCAATATGTAGGAGGGCAGGTCGTCACTGTTGCCGATAATTTCGCTGATGAGAAATATTTGTCCGCTTCACGGCAACTGGTGCTGCTGGACTTAAAAATTCTAAATGATTTGAATTTGCCACACTTGCAATCTATCTCAAAAGCCTTTATGCAGCCCGCTCGACGCAATGGTCCTGTTCTGTTATTACGCATTCTGACGGAAGCTGGATTGTATACCTGGGGGGAGGCGATCTTCGGTTTCCTCTTTGGTGCAGGGCTGGGTTTGTTGCTGGGGACAGTTTTTGCCCATTCCCGTCTGATGGAGCGCGGATTGCTGCCGTACGTTGTCGCTTCGCAGACCATCCCCATTCTGGCAATCGCGCCGATGGTCGTCATCTGGCTGGGGGCGGGTCCATTATCTGTATCGGTGATTGCCGCATACTTGACCTTTTTCCCGGTGACGATTAACACGCTGCGCGGTTTGCAATCGCCAAATCCGATGGCGGTGGAATTATTGCGCTCATATGCTGCTAGCCGTTGGACGATCCTGTGGAAGCTACGATTTCCTGCAGCACTGCCATACATTTTTACGGCTCTCAAAGTATCGGCAACAGCCAGCGTCGTTGGAGCGATTATCGGTGAATTGCCATCCAGCATTCGTGATGGCTTAGGACGGGCAATCCTAGATTTCAGTTCAGATTATAGTTTGATCTCTACACCCAAGCTATGGGCAGCCATCGTCGCTGCTGCAACAGTTGGCATCATTTTCTTTGTAATTGTTAGTTTACTCGAACGCTACTTATTGCGTGGTTATGTTCGCAGCACCTGAGGATGGCATCTATGTCGCAGAATAACCAACAGACCTCAGTCATTTCTGTCAGAGATATTGGCAAGGTCTTTAATCCAAAAACAGAAGAAGAAGTCATCGCTCTTGAGAATATCAATTTCGAGATGAAGCCGGGCGAATTCATCTCATTGATAGGTCCCTCCGGGTGCGGAAAATCAACCTTGCTACGGCTAATCGCAGATTTGATCAAACCAACGACAGGTGAGCTATTGGTCAACGGAAAAACACCACACGCCGCACGGGTTGACCAGGATTATGGCATGGTGTTCCAGGCGGCTACGCTGTATGAATGGCGCACTGTCAGCAAAAATGTGCAACTGCCTTTGGAAATCATGGGATACTCTACTAGTGACCGTAAATCTCGGGCGCAAGAAATGCTAGAAATGGTGGAACTTGAGGACTTTGGCAACCATTATCCCTGGCAGCTTTCTGGGGGGATGCAACAACGGGTTGCCATTGCCCGAGCGTTGGCGTTTGAACCGTCGCTACTGCTGATGGATGAGCCTTTTGGTGCTCTGGATGAGTTCACCCGTGAGCGCATGAATATGGAACTGCTGCGTATCTGGGATCAGACGAAAATCTCTGTGGTCTTTGTGACGCACAGTATTCCTGAAGCTGTGTTTTTGTCCAACAAAGTAATCGTGATGTCACCACGACCGGGGCGCATTGCCGAAATCGTGGATGTTGATCTGCCGTATCCACGTGTATTTGAAACACGGGAAGACCCTGTTTTCTTTGAAAAAGTGAATCATGTGCGTGAACTGTTGCGCGATGCCCATGAGGTTTAGACGATGATAGCGGACACAGCTTCTCAGCCCAATAGGGCTGCACGCCTTCAAAAGAGTTTTCAGTATTATCTGCCGACGATTCTCATTGCGGTGGCTGTATTGGTCATCTGGGAAGTTGCGGTTCGCCTGTTTAACATTCAGCAATTCCTATTGCCCAAACCGACGGATATTGTTGCTGAATTCATCAATGAATTGAACTTATTTCTTTCGCCAGACGAATCATCGATCTTGTTTGAGTCCAGTGGGGCGACCTTATGGGAAGCGGCAGGTGGGTTCGTTATCGGCTGTGGGCTTGGCATACTCGTGGCGCTCATCACAGCACGCTGGACGATCGTTAGTGAGGCGACGATGCCGTTCGCGATTGCTGCCAACTCCGTGCCCATCATCGCTTTCGCGCCGATTATGAACAACTGGTTTGGCATTACAAACCCCGCCTCCAAAATGGCGATCGTGACCATCATCGTTTTCTTTCCTACCATGATTAATACCGTTCGAGGGCTGACCCTCATTGATCCGCGTCAAGTCGAGTTGATGCATTCTTATGCTGCCAGCCCCTTCAAAGTATTGTTCTCTCTCCGCATTCCGAATGCCTTGCCCTATATCTTTAGTGCTTTACGCGTCGCCAGTGCATTAAGCATGATTGGCGCGGTAGTCGCTGAATTTTTCGGCGGACCTCGTGCAACGCTGGGTGTGTTCATCACGCAGGAAGCATCCGCATTTGATTTTGCCCGTGCATGGTCTGCGATCTTGATGGCATCAATCATCGGGATCAGCTTCTACTTGCTGGTCTTACTTGCCGAACGTCGATTCATGCCCTGGCATGTTTCTTTCCGTAACACAGAATAAACTTCTTCAGAAGTCACCCTGAGAATTCGAATTCCCTGTGGTTGATGCCATATAATATGAGTTAGTTGCCGATATAGCCGGAATGTCTATACTTACAATACGTAACGGAAGTTCGGGAGGTGAGAATCGCATCAGTGAATTATGAATTTCCAAATTGTTTTCCATTAAATACCTCATATAAGGAGAGCGTTTCACGATGAAAAATGCAAAATTATTAAGTGTTATGCTTGTCGTCGTATTGCTTATCGGGGCTTTGTCCGTAAGCAGTGTTGCGGCTCAGGATATGGTTCCGATCCGGTTGCAACTGCAATGGGTTGTGCAATCGCAATTCGCCGGATACTTTGCTGCTGTTGACCAGGGCTTCTATGAAGACGAAGGCTTGGATGTAACAATCCTCGAAGGCGCGGTTGAAATTGTCCCGCAACAAGTTGTTGCATCTGGTGGCGCAGAATTTGGTATCGCCTGGGTTCCGAAGGTTCTTGAATCGAACGAACAGGGCGTAAACCTTGTAAATATCGGTCAGGTTTTCCAACGAAGTGGTACGCTGGAAGTTTCCTTTGTGGATACTGGCATTGAAAGTGTTGATGATTTTGCTGGTATGCGGATTGGTACATGGGGTTTCGGTAACGAGCATGAGCTGTTTGCTGCGATGCGTGCTGTAGAAATTGACCCTGAAAACCCGGATGATGTAACGGTTGTTCAACAACCCTTTGATATGTCTCTATTGCTGAATGGTGAGCTTGATGCTGCCCAGGCGATGACATACAACGAATATGCACAGGTACTTGAGCAAGTGAACCCGGACACCGGCGAACTGTATCAGCCGGAAGAACTCAACGTAATCAACTTTAACGATGTCGGCACTGCTATGCTGCAAGATCATGTGTTTGTAAATGCTGATTGGCTGGCTGAAGAAGGTAATGAAGACATCGCGGTTGCATTCTTGCGAGCGTCTTTCCGTGGTTGGCTGTTCTGTCGCGACAACTCTGATGAATGTGTGGACATTGTTCTGAGCAATGGCCCGACACTCGGTGAAGGACATATGCGTTGGCAGATGAATGAGATTAATGCGCTGATCTGGCCCTCACCGGATGGGCTGGGGATCATGAATCAAGACCTCTGGGATCAGACAGTTGCCGTTGCCATCGAAGGTGGCGTCATCACGGAAGAACCCGGTGAAGGAGCATTCCGTTCAGACCTGGCACAGGCAGCGATTGATAGCCTTGCCGACGAAGGTGTTGATGTAATGGGTGAAGATTGGGAACGTGCCGACGTGGAGATCACACCCGGCGGCGAATAATCCTCATCTGTAGTTTTAAAATTGCGAATGCCTCGATCATGACAGATCGGGGCATTTTCGTTTGCACGCTTTTGCCATATGTACTACTATCCTTACTTGTAGAGTTAGAATTTGGTTTACACAGGAGATTGGGTTATGAGTTCACCAGCGTCGGTAGCAAAACCTGCATCCGCCGGATCAGGGAAGACCGCAATTGCCAATACCAAACGTGCCTATGTCAATGTAAGAAATGGTCCAGGAACACAGTATGACGATATTGGCGATATTTTAGATAATTCGCTTGTTGTCTATTATCCGAGCACAGAAACCAGTGAGGGCTGGCTCTGGGTTGAGCAGCGCGGCTTAAGAGGATGGCTGTTCGCTGGCGTGGTCGATTTTGAAGATGCAGTAGGGGGAACGACTCGTGCTGATCACACACCGACTCCTTATGACAACAAGGTAGCCGTCTGGCATTGGAAGGGCGATGGCATTGCCGAAAACACGATTGAAGAATTCGTTGCCAATCTCAAACGCCTTGCTCCCAATGTGAATGCCGTATTCGTCAAAACGAGCGATGGACCAGATTGGATGGGGGAGTACGACGATAGCCCGATGGCGATCAATGGCACAGACAGCATTGATCGATGGGTTCAGGTGCTGGAACGTAATGGCTTAGAGTTTCATGCCTGGTGTGTGCCAACCGGTGTGGATATTCCTACGGAAGCAAACATCATTAGCGCGGTTTGCCAGTCTCCCGGCGTCAAGTCGATGATTCTGGATGTGGAACCCTACACTGGATTCTGGCAGGGAGGGGCAGAAGGCGTGCGCCCACTGATGCTCGCTATTCGCCGCAATGTGGATAGCCGTTTCCATATCGGCATGAGCATGGACCCGCGCCCCTGGCATTACGATAGCATTTTCCCGCAGGAATGGTTCCCCTTTATCAATAGTGTGCATCCGCAATGCTATTGGGATACCTTCCGGCGTACACCAGAAGATGTGTTGCAAGAAATGTATACGACATGGGGTGGTTACGGGCGTCCCATCATTCCGGCGCTACAAGGGGATGCGCCAATTATCGACCAGTTTGCGGCGCATACCTTATCGACGCAGCGTCACAACGCTCCCGGATTAAGCTGGTGGCGCTATGGTGTGATTTCCCAATTTGGCGCAGTGAACTCAACTGTCGAGTTGACATCGTCGCCTGCTGACCCTGTTGATGAACCGACTGAAAATTACGCTGAAGAAGTCGTGATTATCCCCGATGGTGATGGCTTCCGACGTGGCACATATACCGGACAGATTGAATTTCATCAGTTCGAAGGAACCTGGGGATGGGATGTCCTGTATAAGCCCACAGAAGTGAGCACGAGCAAGGTCTGGGCAGAGTGGAAAACAACGTTACCGACTTCGGGGCGATATGAAATATCGACCTTTGTCCCGGCACGTCACGCGACGTCCACCAAAGCCCGCTACAAGATTCATGGGATAAAAGGGACTAATACGGAAGTCATCGTTGATATTAATCAAGGGCGTAACCGGAACAAATGGGTTCCGCTCGGTATTTTTGACCTTGTAAAAGAATCTCCAAATGCAGGACGCGTTTTCTTAAATGATGTGACAGGCGAAGATGGAAAAGTTATCGCTTTTGATGCCATCCGCTTCCGCCGGATCATCACTACGGAAACAGGTACACCTACAACAGGAAATCCCAACCAACCGACCAATCCCAATCCAGGTCCGGTTGTTGTAAACGGTGTGTTTGTCGCCGATGGCTATGACTCTCCCGTCGGCTCAGAATCAGATCGGAGTGGTTCCCGCCTCTGGCCCTCTGGTTGGGCGGATGCCAGCCCCTTTGGCATCTTGTATTTCGTTGGAACACCCAGCGAAGCCTATCATACGGGTGCAGACCTAAATTGGGGATCTCCACATGCAGATTTAGGCTTGCCAGTATATTCGCCTGCCAGTGGGGTGGTTACCTTTGCAGCAAATATCAGAATCTGGGGAAATGTCGTTATAATTCGGCACGACCCATTGTACTCACCACAGGGGCAAGTGTTATATAGTCGGCATGGTCATGTGCAGAATATGAAAGTAAAACCCGGGGATCGTGTCCAACGAGGGGATCAGATCGCAGAGATTGGCAATGCCTTCGGGCGCTTTGTCCCACATCTACACTACGATCTCAGCCCAACCACAATCTTAGAATCCCGTCCCAGCGATTGGCCCGGACGAGATCAATCCAGATTGCTCAGGAATTATATCGACCCCTTGCAATGGACACGGCGTAACCGTCCATCATAAAGGAAGTAGGTCAAGCAAGGTGCTGCTTTAGAACAAACCCCAGTCGCTAGCAGCACCTTCTTCCATCATGCTGGGGTCCCACATTTCCATACCCATCTCAATCGTGGTCGGTACACCCAGGTAGTCCTGCGCAGTACGTCGTGTCTGTTCCAATAGCTGAGGTGCGTAGGGGCAAAATGGTGTTGTCATAATCATCAATAGATGCGCACGGTCATCCATAATCTCGACATTGCGTACGAGACCAAGCTCAATCACATTCATACCAATTTCGGGATCAATGACCGTTCGGAGCGCTTGCATTAGCCCCTCTTCCTGGGTCATTTGTGAACCGTTTCCATCGCTCATATCATTTCCCTTAATACTCATTTTCTGAATTTGCGCCAAGCGTAGCACAGGTTGAATCGGGTGTCAATTTACCTGCAAATATCATTAATTCTATCGTTCAGTACGTGTCTGAAACGAGAATCTTGTCCCCTTTGAATTTCATGTATGTGATTATATCGAATAATTTATAAGATACCCTATCTATGGGTTTGAATAATTGATGCCATTCAGGGAAAATCCAAAGTGTAAGCAAAGGAGATTCCCATGA